>JAOANR010000006.1:9280436-9527523 GCA_030278955.1 Hygrophila difformis
TTTTTTTAGGTGAATTAGCAGAGTATCCACAAGTGTCATTGGACCCAAGATTAATCCTTCGAGGATCGGATGAGCATTGAAGGGTTGTCTCTCCCAAAGAAGAATTCTGCATACAAAAGGCTCGAACCCGAGATATTTGCTTAAGCTGCCAGAGTGTTGGTGTATCCCACATCGGTTATAATGGTTCTCCTTTACTACCTTATAACGGAGCAATTCTACTTAGCACCAATTGGTTTTAGGTGTGAGCCTCCCATCCATGAATTTCTACACAGAGCCCCATACCACTCAAGCCAACTGCGTTTGGTAATTAGTACTACAATGTTAGTGATAGAAAAGCCTTTAATGAATTAGGTTTCATAGGACCCAAGCAGGGCTGCAAGTTAATTTTATCACGAATGGTTGGAGTATAATTTATTCAACTTGTTAATTCTCAAAATAATGATGAATAGAGAATAACAATAAAAAAAATGGCAAATCATCATCATGCACAAATTCTAATTCTATCAATTAAATGATACTGTACAATTTAAAATTGCCATACAATTAATCCAGCACAAGCATGTAGTTTAAGCGATAAAATTTATTTGATATTGTTTTATTCAATTTTACAGTTTAGTAGGTTAATACTAATCGATTACATATATTTATCTAATTTATATTATCCAGTATATGGAGTATATTTTTCTCCAATGTATACATAGTTGAAAAAGACATTATACAACTCGACAAATGAAATAATTCCAAAACGTCCATAATCACTCTCTCTCTAAGCAATGGACTGTGATTTTTCATATATAAGTGGCAATTATAAGTTTATTCGTCTTTGCGGCACTTATTATTTGTAAGATAACCACAAGGTCCAAATGTAAAACCATCTACGTAGACTTTGAAATAACCTTCCGCCAAATCCAAAAAAGTCGCCATTGATTGGGAAATAGAATAATAGTACTACTTTTTTTTAATTATTATTATCTATATATATATTAAAGCATTAGTGAACAACCCATCCTACATTTAATTTGGTGTTTCCATTTCAAATTTCTAATTTTTATAAATTTTTGTATTTTTTAATTTATCAATTTTAGATTTTCACATTTATTTATTTATTTATTATAGATTTTCAGTTTTTGAAATATATAGAATTCCTACAATATTCACTTTTAAAAGGATTTAAAGATTTGAAATTTGAAATTTTGCATATCTTATTTTATCTATATTAATTTGCATATTTAATTTACTAATTTTAGATTTTCACATTTATTTATTTATTCATTATAGATTATAATCTATCGTGTATAAAATCTATCATTTACTTCTAAATTCCCACTCTATCATCCTATTATGTCACTATATATTCACTTTTAAAAAGATCTAAAAGATAAAATTCAATTTACATTTTTTATTTATTCCCACTCTATTCACTTTTATTTTATCTATGTTGGATTTTATTTATTTGTATTAGTTATTTTATCTATTTTAGATTTTATTATTTTACATTTTTTATTTTATTTATTTAAATTTTATTGTTGCATTTAGAATTTATTTATAGACCATAGGATCATGACGAGCTTTTGCACTGGCAACTAAGAATTATGTTGCGTTTATGTTTCAATATGGTGAACATATTGTAATGCCGACAATTTTGTATAGGTTTGATATCAACTTTGATTATATTTTTTGTGTATGGTGAATGATGTAATCAAAATGTACATTGTACATTTTAATGTGTATATGGAAATCCCAATTTTTAATATATATATATATATATATATATATATTATTAAAACCATTAGTGGCCAACCAAGTCAACATTTAATGTGGTGTCTCCATTTTAAGTTTTCAAATTTCTTAGATTTTTGCATTTTTATTTATTAATTTTAGATTTTTGCATCTGTTATTTATTTATGGTAAAATACATATTGATTTGGATATGGAAATCCTAATTTCCATTTTTTAAAAGATACTCTCTCCATTTTTTATTCTTACTACGGATCGACCCAGCACGCAGTGAAATGCACATTTTAAACAATTAATAATTAATATTCCGTACAAGTAAAAATTCTAAAAGTTTCATATTTAAAAACTACAAGTAAAGACGAATCTAAGAAGATCTCACTTGACTATATTTTAACTTTTATAACTATGATAAAACTTTAGTTGAAAGGATGATGGTGCATAGTGTTAGCACTCTAAATGCTGCAACAAAAGATAAACCGAGGGAGTATGAAATTTTTAATTTATATGGAACTCCCATATTTTTAATTTTTAAAAGATTTGAAATTTAAAATTTTGCATATTTACCTTTAGTTTTATTAGATTTTGGTATGTTCTTTATTTATTTATTAGATTCTTGTATTTTTGATTCCAACAATTTTTTTTAAAAGATTTAAAATTTAAAATTTTGCATTTATTTATTTTAGATTTTTGCATTGTTTTATTCCCACAATTTTCAATTTTTTTTATCAATTTGTAGTTTTTAAAGGATATGAATTTTTAAGTTTTTTTTGTTGAACAACCTATACAGGCTAGGAAAGAGGTGGTGGGAGCTCATGCCACACAAATTACAAAGGGAATAAAAGGGATGGATAGGGGGCCGGTGGGTATCGAACCTCCAACCTTCCGTTGGAAGTCGGGGGACTTAACCACTTGGGCTAAGTCCCCATCCCCATTTTTTTTTAAATTTATATGGAATTCAAACAATATCAGTTTTAAAATATTTGAAATTTCATGCATATATTATTTATTTATTTTAGTTTCTTTTTCGATTTTATGTGATTATTTTGTGACTTTTAACATAATTTTTCTTTTATAGTACGTCACACTTCTGATGACTCTACGCTGTTGAGTTCTTAGCATCTTTCTTGTGAAGAAATGAATTTTTTTATGATATTAAATTTAAAAGTTGTGACAACAATTTGATGCTTGAAGGGTTTGATCGATTTGTGTTTTTTGTTGGGTAAATTAGTTCTAATCGATTTGTGTTTTTTGCTGAGTAACCATTTTTACTATTCTGTATAAAATTCAATACACTTTTATTTTTCTGTATAAAGTTCCTTACATTTCTTTAATTCTTAATATTTCAAAATGGGTACAAATAAAAATTGTATAAAATATATATTCTGAAACTAGACAACTAGAAGATTTTACCAAGACCATAATTGAATATTAAAATACGATAATATTTAGTCAGAGTTAAACAATAAATAGCGTCAAAATTCATTAGAATTTTAAGCACAAATACTCTTCTCACTTTAATCACTAAACCTCACCACCTGAATTAGATTTTATATATTTTTTTTATTTATGTATTTTCAAAGATATAATAATATGTATATAGAAATCTCATTTTTCAATTTAAAAAATATGAACTTTCCAACTTATGGAATTTTAATTTTTTGAGATCGAATGATTATGAGCCCGTGTGATTTAATCAATTTACATATTCGATTTCAAATAAAAAATTCACACTGACAATTTGTTTTGCTATGACTAAAAAAAAGTCAATGCCAATATTTAAAGAATATTGGATTCTATCTCCAAAAATCAATTTTTAGCCACGAATAGTTATACACCTATTACAATATCTCATGTCACTAGAAAGAGGGGACTCAAAATATTAATATGTAATTAAAATGGATTAACTAAAGTTATTACAAAAAATGTTGTTTACAATGAAAGTTATATATGGTAAAATTTGCAAAATGGATATTTCAAGGAGGTGATGGTAATTGGTAAAGTTGATATTGATCTTGGAGATGTACAATTAGATTTGATATTTACAGATGATATTCTTATAAACTCTAAAAGAGATCCTATAGCATCAATGGTTGAGATTACATATACAAATATAAACTGCACCACTTCAAATCTAAACATTTTCAAAGATAGCGTTATACTAACCTATACCAATGAGATGGTTGATACGATCAATTATTACATTATGAAACATATCTCTGCAAATGAAAATGTATATATATATATATATCCGTTCTAACAATATTTGTCAAGAGGATGAAAGCATAGATAATTCCAATGAATTATTTTCACTGGAATATCTAAACATGATTAATTGTTTCGGATTATCAAATCATGAAATATTGTTGAATGAGGGCCGCATAGTCATGCTTCTTATGAATATAGATCCTTCAAATAAACTATGCAATGTAAGTAATAGTAACCAACATGCGGAACCATATAATTGAGGTTAAACTAATTTTCGGGAAACCATGAAAGTAAAAAAAATTCTTGATTGGTAGAATGATTATGAGCCTATCTGATTTAACCAGATACCCCATTCGATTTCAGATGAGAAAATTCTCACCGTACTTTGTTTTGCTATGATTATAAACAAAAGTCAATGTCAATCTTTAAAGAATATTAGACATTATATTCCAAAACCAGTTTTTAGTCATGAACAGTTATGTTGAAATATTTTGTGTCACTAGCAAGATGTGACTCAAAGTATTAATATGCAATTATGAAGGATTAACTTAAGATACCACAACAAATGTTGTTTACAATGAAATTTATATATGACATAAAATTTTCAAAATACATACTTAATATATGTGATGGTAATGCCGGTATTGATTTTGGATATGTACAATCAGATATGACATTTCTGAATTTGGGTAATCATATAGCGGCAATCTTTTCAAGTACATATATAGTAATATAAACTGCACCACTTCAAATGAGACATTTAAAGATAGTGTTATACTAACTCATACCAATGAGATTTTCAGCAATGAAATTCTCAGCAAATTGTGAGAGAATTTTTCATATTATGTTCAATATTTATATTTAAATTTTATTTTATTTTAATTTAAATATCAAAATAAATAAAAATATTATTTTAATAATTATTTTTATTGATATGTTTTATGTTTGTACCGGACAAGCCACATAAACTAAAGAAGATAATATAACATGTTTTCTTTGTTGTTTTAAAAGTAATTTAATTATATTATCATATACATCATCTTTCGAATATATATAAAATCATTACACATTTTTCATATCTCAAAATATAATTTATTATTATTTTATATAATATAAGTATATATTATATAAAATATATATTTATACACGTCGAGTCTCGACGGGTTACTTACTAGTTATTATTAATAAAAATAATAGTACATGCATGACATGGAGCTATGATATCTATTTGTGGCTTAGTTGGACGACGCACAATTAGCACAAAACATGTAGTATGTCGTTAGCATTTTGTGTTCTAAGACCATCTCCAATGGTCCCCTAAAACCCAAAATGGAGTGCATCTTCTCTCCAACAATACCCTAAAACCAAACCTATTTTAGGTTTTTTAAGTTTTATGAATAGTAAATACTCAAATTTGAGTATTTACTATTCATAAACCTATATCACTTTTTGCAATTTAATTAATTGCAATTTCATCCCTCCAATTGTTGCAAGTTGAATATTAATCTAATTTTGTATTATGCTTGATAATTTTATACTTCATATAATTTTTTATTAAATTAATTTTATATTTAATTATATTAGAGATTTTAAGGTTTCTTTATAAAATAAATTTTAAACATAAAGATAACTAAATTTTTAAAGTTTTAGTACAATCTTAGCAATCATTAAAAAAATTACATTAGCATATGAAAATATAATTAAACATAACACATCTCAAATACTAAAAAAATGTACAATATTAAACAACTAAATAACTACGCAAACGGAAAATAAGTTAATAGTCATCTAAATCAACATCGGATCCTCCAACATTATTGAAATTTGTATTGAATTTATGTCGAGTTAATGTATAATTTATAAGAAATGAAGGGTATGATTGAAAAGATAAATAAGTTTGTATGGAAAAGAATATATAGAGAATATTCTTTTAAGTTTGAGTTTAGTGTAAATGGTTGGAGATGAATTACTGTTTGATGTGACATTTACTGTAAAATAGGTTTGAGTTTGGTGTTGTCTATTGGAGATGCCCTAATAAGAACCAAATACACCCTTAAAACTTTTAAGTGTTAGGCACAATTAGCACAAAACATGTAGGGTCTGTTCTGCACGCAGAGCTGTAGCTGTGAGCTGTAGCTGCAAGCTGGAGCTGTAGGGAGCTGGAGCTGTAAGGAGCTGTGTGAGCTGTAGCTGTCAGTTCTATTTAAGTGTTTTGTACAACTAGCTGTAGCTGTGAAAAAATGTATGAAATGACATAAAAGGACAAAAATTTATGTAAACTATTGGGTAGTGGGTTGGTTATTGGGTTAAAATTGTGATTGCTAAAAAATAAGCTCCTAGCTTATTTTTTAACGCTACTACAAGTAGCTTCTAAAAAGAAGCTTCCAAAAGCTCCCAAAAGCTACCAAAAGCTAGTGTGCAGAACGAGGCTTTTGTTTTGAAATAAAAGCTAAAGCTACCAAAAGCTCTCAAAAGCTCCCAAAAGCTGCGTGCAGAACAGACCCGTAGTATGTCGTTAGCATTTTAGTCCCCTAAAAGGGAACTAACACTACTAGCATATACTTCCTCCGTTTCTTTTTAAGTGTTACGTTTTTCTTTTTTGGGTATTTCATAATAAATGTTACATTACCATATATAAAATATTTTTAAAGGTATAAAACTTCCACCAAAGTATTTTTGTTCCTTGCATTAAATCACGTGTCATTTCCTTATATGTTACATTTATTTTGAAATGGAGGGAGTATATAGTAGCGCCAGGGGCGAAATAAAGCCTTCCTAAAGCGCCTTTCAATTCCATCTTTGTCATCATATATAATACTCCCTCCGTTTTCTTATAGTTGCAACATTTGAGTTTGGGCTACTGTTAACCCACACACTTTAACTTAAAGTTTTATCATAGTTATACAAGTTAAAATACAGTCAAGAGGATCTTGTTAGATTCGTTTCGTCATGTAGTTTTTAAATATCGAACTTTCATAATTTTTACTTGTACCGAACTTGAGTTATAAATGATTTAAAATATGCATCGGACTACGTGCACTGTGGGTCCGTTGCAATTTTTAGAAAACGAAGGGAGTATAATATACGATCTGCGATCGAATCTCATTATTGCTTATTAACGTGCTCATTTAATTGTTGTTACAAATGACGATTAATGGAACCACACGAAAAAAACGATAGAGCTATTTAGTAGTAGTAATTTGTTTGAGATATGATTATGGCGTTCACGTCTTAACTTATGCATGAATGCATTGAATATGTGCAGGCTCAGGCTGCACCTAACGTTTAAATGGAGGGAACTGTTGGGAAAAATAGCGGAACAGTGCGGAACCTGTGGGATCACCATAAAATACCAAACAATACCAATATCCAATATTGTATATCCTGTGTGCCAAATGAATTTCCAACAGATGCAATCAAGCCAACAACACCAAATCAACAATAAGCCAACCAAAGCAACTGTAAAGCAGTAAATCGACACCGAGATTTATACGTGGAAAACCCTTCAAAAAGAAGGTAAAAACCACGGGCCAGTCGCCACCATCTCAAAATCTCCACTATATCAAATAATGGGTACACCAACGTTTCTCTCTAGCATATGCCTAGAGGTTCACCAACAATCATCAAGATTTTCACTAATCTTGGCTAATCAACAATATAGACAGTCGGCAGTGGATTCCCAAAACTCTAGAACGAAATTCTAGGATAACAAGAATAAGATATAAGAGAGGATTTCACCGAAGACCGAAGGTTTGGAAGATATGGCTGCTACCTTCCTTCTTCTTCTGCGTTCTTCTTCTTCTTCTTTGGCTTTCTCTGTTTTGCTTCTCTCTGTTTTTCGTTTCTGGCTTGTGAGTTCCAGATCTGTTTTGAAACACTCACTGCACACACTATTATTGCTATCAACCCGTAATAAATGAATGCGGTCCCCTTTCCTTTTTTTTTTTTTTGTTTTTCTTCTGCTACTAGGCCACTAAGGCCTTACTCTTGGTCTAGCTCATTAATGAGCAGACCTAACACGAACAACTATTTTAAATCTATGATCAGCTTATTAATTACAATTCTGACAAGAATGCGTATGTCGTGGTCCATGTGTTAACTAACGTTAACAGCTAAGACACGATAGAGTACATTGCAATAAATAAACGGCAACCCAAAAAAAAGGGAGGCATTGAGTGTCTAGTGCATATGGTACTTCCTAATCCTTCATATCATCTCGTCCACCAAAACTCAGTATTATACCCAATACTACAACGCTGTCTTGAATCTTCTTCATCTTTCGAGTTTCGGCACCATGGATACCATCACCAACATCTCATCCTTCATTATTCCACTCTCCTTGTTTGTACTTCTTCTGGCAATACTTGTCAGCTGGTTACCACCCGCTTTCTCCAAGCCCAAATCCAAGCCTAATAATTTAAACCAGCAGCTGCTTCCTCCGGGGCCGAAAAAGTTGCCGTGGATCGGAAACTTGCACCAGCTGCTGCTTTCCAGTTTTCATCCACCCCATCAGATTTTGACTCACTTGGCCCACAAACATGGGCCGATCATCCACTTGCAGCTCGGCGAAATTAGCACCATTGTCATCTCATCACCTGAAGCAGCAAAACAAGTGTTGAAGACACACGACATCAATTTCGCCAACAGGCCATCCTTGATCGCCTCAGAAATACTGTTCTACAAGAATTCAGACATCGCATTCTCCCCATACGGCGAATACTGGAGACAGCTACGTAAGATCTGCACGATGGAGCTGCTGAGCGCGAAACGCGTTCAATCATTCCGGCCATTGAGACAGGAGGGTTTCGCCAGGTTGTGCGCTTGGATAGCCTCCAAAGAAGGATCATCGATCAATTTAACAGAGAAGGTTTTCCTGAATACTTGCCACAGTGTTATGCAGGCATCCCTTGGGAATATGACCGATGAACTAGCGGCGTTCGTATCCATCGAAAGAGAAACAGCTGCCTTGGTAGCCGGATTTTCCTTGGCGGATTTGTATCCTTCAATTAAATTATTTCGATTATTCGGGGGAATAAGACGCAGGGCGGAAAGGCTGCTCAAAACAGCGGATACTATACTTGAAAAGATCATCGATGATCACAGACGACTAGCCAATAAGGATGAAAGCAAATTACACGAAGACTTGGTTGATGTTCTCCTCAAGTTCAACGAACCGGGACATGAATTGTACTTAACTTCTGACAACATTAAAGCCGTTTTGCTGGTTAGCTAATACCTACACTCAATGAATTATTATAACTTCAATTCATCAAAGTATTGTAATTTGTGTCTCTAATGATCGAAACAGGATATTTTCAATGCTGGAATTGATACATCATCTACAGTAGTGGAATGGGCTATGGCAGAGATGCTTAAAAACCGAAAAGTCATGGAGAAGGCTCAAGACGAGGTGAGGCGTGTTTTCAGCGACAAAGGATTTGTTGATGAGGCCAAATTTGATGAGCTAAAGTACCTAAAGATGGTTATCAAAGAGGCACTCAGACTCCATCCGCCAGCGCCTCTATTGCTTCCGAGAGTGAACAGTGAACGTTGCGAGATTTATGGGTATGAAGTGCCTGCAAAATCTAGGGTGATGGTGAACGTATGGGCGATGGGAAGAGATCCAAAACTGTGGAAAGATGCCGACAGCTTTGTACCAGAAAGATATGCGGACAACGCGGTTGATTACAAGGGGAACAATTTTGAATACCTACCTTTCGGTGGTGGAAGGAGGATCTGCCCTGGAATGTCGTTTGGCCTTGCAAATGTGGAGCTCCCTTTGGCTATGCTTCTCTATCACTTTGATTGGGTTTTGCCTGAAGGAATCACTTGTGAAAATTTGGACATGACGGAACGTTTTGCTGTCACGGCAGCTAGGAAGAATCCACTCTATGTGATTCCTATTATGAAAAATAAATGCTTGTAATAATAAAATGAAAGCCATGTGTGTCGTGTATAGGGTACCCTCATCCTCTGTTCTTTTAGTTTGTTATTGAAGTTCAAGGCAAATAATCAAGGAACCCTTCAACATTACTTTGGGGGATGAAAGTAACTTACAATTACATTCAGCATCCTGCACCAATAATAGAGTTTGAAAATGTTGAGAAAATCATTTTCGGTTTGGCGAAGATTGCATTAAACAACTTTTCCTGCAATGTGTGGAATGAGAAGGAATCAATTTTTGTGTAGCAGGGCATGATTCCCATCTTAATGCTGCTGCATGCATTCTGCATTTTCGGCAGGCAAATAACATATCATTAGGGAGATAATTAATCAATGCCACCGTACGTTAATTGTGGGTTTAATCATGGGCTGAAAAAGGGAAGAATGATGCCAAAGTGGGAAACCAATCCGACCATCAAAGGACTAGCACAATACCCCACGGAATCAACACATTTAGCGCACTCACATCAACTTTAGCCCTTCATGATAGTAACCATATCGAATGAGAAATATATATATATATTCACATTAGGGAGATTTGAATTTTGACACATAGCCGTGGAATTTAGAGGGTCTATACATATTAGTATTATAGAGTAAGTTATAAGTACTACACTTGTCAAAGGTGCCTTAATTGCAGCTTAATAGGTATGAGGGTGCCTTATTTGCTCCTTATATTAAAGGAGGACTACCCATGCACTAGTTGGGTGTATGCTCTGCAGACTTCTACATGCCTTGGACTATGGAATTCTATATACATCATGAACATCCATATCAGACAAGTGTTCCTGAGACCATGTAGATTCCACTCTTGCCCATTCTCAGACACAAGCACATATATGTATATCTCTCATTCTCCAACACCCCTCTTGAGTTGATCATTAATTTAAAAAAAAAAAAAAAAAAGTCATACACTTAATACTGTTTAGACATCTAATCATGATCCGACTTTAGATTCTAAAGATTAAAACTTTCCCAAACCAAGCCTTGAAACATGAAGATCATAAGCAAATTTAAAATTGGTAATTAATTTAATGTTACTACCATCACAGCAATGTTTTTGGTGGTGATATATATACGAAGCCCATGTATTCGGAGAATAGAACCCTGACCATGGCCTCCATATTTATTTCCAACGAGGCCCACTGGCCTACTCACAACAGTACATCAATGGACTACAAGGGGAATAATTTTGAATACCTTCCTTTCGGCTAGGGTATCAATTTCAGGTTTCGGGTCGTGTTCGTGTCGGGTTGATCAGGTTGTATAATATTTCAGGTCGGGTTTCGGGTCGATCTGATTTGGGAAAAAACCCAAAATGACTAAACCCAAATCTGAAATTTTTCGTGTCGTTCAGGTTCGTTTTTTCGGGTTATAGGCAAAATTAACTAAATTTAAGGTTTCGAGTCGTGTTCGTGTCAGGTTGAACAGGTTGAATAATATTTCAGGTCGGGTTTCGGGTCGACCTGATTTGGAAAAAACCCAAAATGACTAAACCCAAACCTGAAATTTTTTGTATCGGTCGGGTTCGTTTTTTCGGGTTCGTGTCCAAATTGACACCTCTACTTTCGGCCACGGCACAAGGATTTGCCCTGGGATGCCATTTGGGCTTGCAGGTGTGGAGCTCCCTGCACCGGCAATGTTACTCTTTCACTTTGATTGGGTTTTGTCCGATGGAATCACACCTGAAAATTTAGACATGACAGAAACCTTCGGCCTCACTTCTACAAGGAAAAATCCAGCACAATTAATTGATACTCCCTCGATCCCCCGCGAATTGTGGCTCGTTTCTTTTGGGCACAGTAATTTATGTGGTGGGTGTAGTAGTTAAAGTGATGTGGGTATTTGTGTTTAAAATTTTAATGAATTTTGACTTTCTTTATTGTTTAACTTTGACAATATATTATTGTAATGATTTAATTAGAGAAAAATATTCAAGTGTGGTCTTGTTAGAATCGTGTCTAGATTTAGAATATATATTTTATATAATTTTTATTTGTACCAATTTTAAAATATGAAGAATTAAAAAAATGCAAGGGGCTTTGTGTAGAAAAATAAAAGTGTATTGGGAGTTGTACAGAATAGTAAAAGTGATTACTTTTAATGGGATTTAGAAACCATTAAGATTCTAATCATATTTATATTAATTAAATTTATCTAAAAAGGGAAAGTGGTCACAATTCGTGAGACAACCCAAACAGGAATACGAGCCACAATTGAGGAGTAGAAAATATGGCAATTTTATTTCTATCATTTAATTGATAGAATTAAAAATTTGTGCATGATGATGATTTGCTACAATTTTTTTTTTGCGGAACTGATGATTTGCTACAATTAATCCAGCACAAGCATGTAGTTTAAGCGATAAAATTTATTTTAATTTTGTTTTATTCAATTGTTTAGTAGGTTCATACTAATCGATTATATATATATATTTATCTAATTTATATTATCTAATATATATTTTTTTTTCCAATGTTATACATAGTTGGCCGGAAAAGACATTATTGATTATACAACTCGACAAATGAAATAATTCCAAAACGTCCATAATCACTCTCTCTCCAAGCAATGGACTGTGATTTTTCATATATAAGTACTTGACTATTACTCCTCTTTCAAATATTGTAACATTTGGAAATTGAGTACGGCTCACACACGCACTTTGATTTAAAATTTTATCATAGTTATCTAAGTTAAAATATAGTCAAGTGGGATCTTGTTAAATTCGTATCGTCGATTAGTTTTCAAATATCGAACTTTAAGAATTTTTACTTATACCGAATTTGAGTTATTAATAATTTAAAATGTACATTGGACTGTGTGCACTGTGGGTCCGTTTCAATTTTTAGAAAACGGATGGAGTATAAGGGAACGGAGGTAGTATATTATTATTAAATAATTTTAAAAAAAGTATTCATGTGCGTAATTCATTTTCAAAATATATCTAAATTAATTTGTTTTTAAAATATATTTTAATTATATAAGTATTTAATTATTGCGAAAAAAATACATAGTACTACGTATTACTTTTTTTTTATTATTAATAAAAATAATAGTACATGACATGGAGCGATGATATCTATTTGTGGCTAATTAGTGGGACACCGCACAAAACATGTATGTCGTTAGCGTTTTCCCAATTGGTTATATATTGAGGATGTTTGGAAGTCAGCGGATCCGCTAGCAGATAGCAAATTCGGAGAGAGAAGTGTGAGAGAATATGCTAATTGAATCCGCTATATACTCCGAAATGTGCCGGCTCCCAAACAAACCCATTATAGTAACTGGTGAAGGAACCAAATATACTCTTTAGAATGAGGAATTAGCCCAATTGATTAAGTTTTCCGACTTCCAACGGAAGGTTGGACTTCGATACCCACATGTCCCTATCCCTCCCTTCGAAATTTAGTTATTTATGATAATGTTTAATATATTTACTCTTCCGATCTTCTTGCGTCAACTTTGATCACCCAAAATAAAGTTTAATATATTTACGTCAACTTTGATCATCCATAAAAAATTTAATATATTTAATATTTTTTATTAAAATATTTATATGTGTATAAATAATAATTAAAACAATTTAATAAAATTCAATGGGTTACAGTTTACACAATCAAGTCCTTTAAATAAATAAATAAATAAATAAATACATGTATGAAAATGATAGGACCATAATATCAACCAGTCACTCTTGAGTCTCGAATATGAAAAGCTGAGATCTGTTGATTCATAAATGATGATGTTTTCGGTAGAATGATGCCAAAGCGCCAGCTAAAGATGGTTAAAACAGCATAAGAAAAAAGCAGAAAAAGAAAAAGCTACCAACCAAGACCAACCTATAAAATTAGGGATGGGCAAAATATTCCAATCAATTTGTTGAACCGTAAAATCGAATCGAAATTGAACTAAATTTTCGGTTAATCGAGGATCCCGGTTCACATACAAATATTTATTTAAGTATTTGCCCGATTCGGATATAAATACAAATACTTTAATTTTTTTCCCAATAAATCGAATCGAACCGAATATATTTATTGTGTTTTAAAAATTATACTTCCTCCGTCTCATTCAAATTGATATACTTTCTCCTGACACGCATGTCGATACACAATTTTAACGATTAATAATTTAAATTGTGTACAATAAAAAATTATAAAAAGTTGATATTTTAAAATTATATGATTAGACAAATCTAACAAGATTCACTTGACTATGATTTTTCTTACATAATTATGATAAAAATTTGAATCAAAATTAAACAATAAATAGTGTCAAATAGTGCTCAGTAGCAATTATAGTGAGACAGAGGTAGTATATTGTATATATTATACTCCTTCTGTTTTTTTAAAACTTCTCCATTTCTGCACAACACGCAACTCAATGCACATTTTTAATCATATATATCTCAAATTATACACAAGTAAATTTTATAAAAATTTGATGTTCTAAAACTACCCGATTAGACAAATCCAACAATATCTCACTTGACTATGTTTTATCTTATATAACCATGCTAAAAAGTTAAATTAAAGTTATCTAATGAATAGTGTGTACTATGCAAAGGGTAAACATAAATAAAAACGGAGGGAGTACATATTTTATGGTATATGATTATATATCATTATTTATTTAATTATTTAAGTATTTAATAAAATAAATATTAAAAAGTAAAGATAATTATAAAATATGTCCTACATTGATTTTTTGCCCTTAAGAATACTCATTATTGAAATAGACACTACATTAAGATTTTTTAAATATATTAATATATTTTGATAACACTAAAAGGAACCACCGAATTCGATAGTTATATGATTTTTTTCTTTTATTGTATTTTAATAACCTCAAATATAAACCTTAAAAAAGTTCAGAATTAAGAAATGAAGATTTGATTGTAAAGTTTAAAAGGTTTGGAAAAAATAGTCGAACCGAATCGCTTAATCGCTGAATCGAATCGAAACCGAACCCCTGGTTAACCGATGAGTCCGGTTACAAAATACAAATACTTCATCTAAGTATTTGTCCGGTTCAAATATAAATACAAATACCTAAAAAATTCGGGATAACCGAACCGTGACCACCCTATCGAAAACAATATAATAAAGAGAAACCAGAACAAGAACAAGAAAATTACAACCAGGTGGGAGCCAAACTTCAACCACGTGGGAGCAAAATTCAACCATGATGGGTTGAATGTTGATTGGCACTTACATTGTCTAATTTTCAGTAAGCAGTGTTGTCTAGTTATGATTGGATATCACTTTTTAAATTGTTAAATGGAATTTATATTCACCTCATAAAAAATGGGGGGATTTTACGACCTTTCAATAAGAATACGTCATTAATGACGGCCATCGCGATTCAGGACAATTTAACTATAATTATGTACGTACTCGGTGAGCAACAGTGAACAGTGAGCAGTGCCTTCATCTTCGTTCTAATATATATATATAAATCTCAGTGTTGTACCCAATACTACAACGCTGTCTTGAATCATCTTCATCATCTTTCGATCGAGTTTCGACGACACCAATATAATTAATCCATGGATACCATTATTACCAACATCTCATTCTCATCCTTCATTATTCCACTCTCCTTGTTTGTACTTCTGCTGGCAATACTTTTCAGCTGGTTACCACCCGCTTTCTCCAACCGCAAATCCAACCCTAAGATTAATTTAAACCAGCAGCTGCTTCCTCCGGGGCCGAAAAAGTTGCCGTGGATCGGAAACTTGCACCAGTTGGTTTCCAGTGGTAATCCACTCCATCATTTTTTGACTGACTTGTCCCACAAACATGGTCCGATCTTCCACTTGCAGCTCGGCGAAATTAGCACCTTTGTCGTCTCATCACCCGAAATAGCAAAAGACGTGTTGAAGACACACGACATCAATTTTGCCAACAGGCCATCCTTGATCGCTTCAGAAATACTGTTCTACAAGAACTCAGACATAGCATTCGCCCCGTACGGCGAATACTGGAGACAAATGCGTAAGATCTGCACAATGGAGCTGCTGAGCGCGAAACGCGTCCAATCATTCCGGCCATTGAGACAGGAGGGTTTTGCCAAGCTGTGCGCTTGGATAGCCTCCAAAGAAGGATCATCGATCAATTTAACGGAAAATCTTTTCTTGAGTACCTGCCACGGTGTTATGCAGGCATCCCTTGGGAATATGACCGATGAACTATCGGCATTCATAGCCATTGAAAGAGAAGCATCTGCCTTAGTAGCGGGATTTTGCTTGGCGGATTTGTATCCTTCAATTAAACTATTTCGATTATTCGGGGGAACAAGACGCAGGGCAGAACGTGTGCAGAAAGAAGTGGATAGGTTACTTGGAAAGATCATCGATGATCACAGACTCGCCAATAAGGATGAAAGCAAATTACACGAAGATTTGGTTGATGTTCTCCTCAAGTTCAACGAACCGGGACATGAATTGTACTTAACTTCTGACAACATCAAAGCTGTTTTGCTGGTTAGCTACCTACCTACCTACTCAATGAATTACTAGTATTATAACTTCAATTATTCATCAAACTACTTTTGTACATAATTTGTGTCTCAAATGATTCATCATCGAAACAGAATATTTTCAATGCTGCAATTGATACATCAGCTACAGTGGTGGAATGGGCTATGGCGGAGATGCTTAAAAACCCAAAAGTAATGGAGAAGGCACAGGACGAGGTGAGGCGTGTTTTCAGCGACAAAGGATTTGTCGATGAGGCCGAAATTGATGAGCTAAAGTACCTAAAATTGGTTATCAAAGAGGCACTCAGACTGCATGCGCCAGGGCCTCTATTGCTTCCGAGAGTAAACAGTGAACCTTGCGAGGTTTATGGGTATCAAGTGCCTGCAAAATCTTGGGTGATAGTGAACGTATGGGCGATTGCAAGAGATCCCAAACTCTGGAAAGATGCCGACAGCTTTATACCAGAAAGATTTGATGATGCAGACAATAGTAGTATGGTTGTTGATTACAAAGGGAACAATTTGGAATACCTACCCTTCGGTGGAGGAAGAAGGATGTGCCCTGGAATGTCGTTTGGCCTCGCAAATGTGGACCTCCCATTGGCTATGCTTCTGTATCACTTTGATTGGGTTTTGCCTGAAGGAATCACTTGTGAAAATTTGGACATGACGGAACTTTTTGCTGTCACGGCAACTAGGAAGAATCCACTCTATGTGATTCCTATTGTGAAAAATCCCTGCTTGTAATAATAAAACGGAAACCATGTACCGTGGTGTTCTATTGGTTTATGCCCACGTTATATATAGCTTGTGTTGATCATCATTAATAAAAAGTCATACTCCAGTACTCTATGTGATTCCTATTGTGAAAATTTGCTGCTTGTAATAAAAGGAAAGTCATGTACCGTGGTGTTCTATTGGTTTATTATGCCCACGTTATAGCTTGTGTTGATCATTAATAAAAAAAATCATACACTATATTGTTTAGACATCTAAAATAAGGGCATAAACCAATAAATAAATAATTAATGAGTAAAAGAGTAATAGAAGTAATTAACATTGTACTATTAACGTATGTACTACTTTCTATTCGCCTGGAAATTAAAAAACTCATATCATGATGATCCTAAAGATTAAAAAACTCATGTCATATATCCACATGCATCTTCAGGTTTCTTCATTCCATCAGGTAATTAACTTCCAATCAAAGTGGGAGAGAGCCCCACCACATTTGCCATGCCAAAAGATATAAGTATATCCCAGCTGGCCGGGCAGATCCTTAATTCCTTCTTCCCGCCCCAAAAGGCAAAGGCATGTATGTATGTATTCAAAGTACGTGAAAATCATCATCGATACTACTAGTAAGAATAATTTAACTATGATCTGGTGACAATGGCGAAACCTGCAGTACGTACTGCCTTTATATTATATATATCTACGGTTAAATGAAGTTCGTGTCCCTAGCTCTTCGTTGTAGTACTTGAGTAGAACATCCATCTGCTAATTAAGTAGTCTTCTCCTCTTTGCTGATCTGTTCATGATCATCACTGGCTACTTTGTCATGGTTATGAATGATTTTATCGAGCATATCCCGGGCTCCTGATATATAGCTTCCTCTGTAGCCTGTCTCCGTAGTATCCGGTGATCACGCGAAACCAAGCGATATTATTGGCCATGTGGAGCGAAGCTATGTATGTCCGTATTATTTATTGTAAAAGAATAGTTCTGTTGTGAAGAGAATGGAGGATAACAGTTTTGGCCATTGATAACCAGAGTTTCGATACAGTTGAAAAGAGACTGAAATTGAAGATTATTGACAAAAGCACGACACAACCCTATTTAAATACAATGGATCAGCAGCTAATATAACCCTAAATAAACTACTAGGCCCACTAACTAATAAAAGCCCAAAAGACAAAAAACTGAGCCCAAGATATCTATCCAGCATCTCCTCTTAGCTTCAGCTTGATGTCTGCATCCTTGGATCGAGCACTGACTTCATCATCCCCCGCAAGCTGAAGCGTGCCAAAGGTTCAGCTTGGAACAGAAGAAGTGAAAGGTTTTCGGAGCCAAACCTTGGTGAAAATGTCAGCAAGCTACTGGGAGGAAGGCACAATGGAAGGATCAATGAAATGTTGTTGGTAGTAATCCCTTACAATGTGACAGCCCACATCAAGGTGTTTAGTTCTTTCATGGTGTATAGCATTCTTAACAAGCTGTAGCGCTGACATGTTATTACAATAAAGAGGATGAGGGGGCAGCTTAAAGGAAGATGAAGCGCTTTGAAAAGTGATCCAATCCATATAAGCTCTGCAGCTGCCATTCCTAAGATTCTATACTCAGCTTCAGTAGTGCTTTTTGACATCACCTCCTGTTTCTTAGTCTTCCAAGAGATTAGAGAGCCTCCAAGAAACGCACAATAGCCAGTAAGAGATCGTCTGGAAGTGAGGCAGTTTCCCCAATCAGTATCACAGAATCCCTTAAGATCAAGGGACATCCCAAAAGGATAGAAAAGATCAAGATGCAATGTGTTACTTAGATATTGAAGTATTTGGATCACTCCATTCGAGTGCTTGACAGTAGGTGATTGCATACGCTGACTTAGCTGTTGAACACTAAAACATAAATTAGGCCTAGAGAACCCAAGGTAAAGTAATTTACCAATCATTTTCCTGAACAGCGGTGGATTGTCAAATATGGGACCATCAGTGTCGAATTGTTGATGAGGAGGACATGGCAGATGAACTTTTGGAGCAGGTGGGAAGTCCACTTCAGAAAGAAGGTCCATTGTGTGTTTGAGCTGAGTCACTGAATATCCAGTAGAAGACTTTGCAATTTCAAGCCCAAGAAAGTATAATGCAGTACCTAAATCCTTTATAGTGAACTGCTGATGAAGATTGGCCTTTACAAAAGAGATATCAGAAGTGTCATCACCTGTGACTAAAATATCATCAACGTACACAACTAATATAACCATCCCAATATTAGTAAACTTGAAAAATATACAAGGATCACAGTAGGAGATGCTAAATCCAGTAGTAAGAAGAAATTCTTTAAGGGCAATATACCATTGCCTAGCTAGGGGCTTGTTTAAGCCCATATAAAGACTTTTTCAATTTGCAGACTTGATTGGAGGAAGATGAGAGCTCTTGAGGACAGGAAATATAGATTTTTTCATCATACTTTCCATGTAGGAAAGCATTATTAATATCCATTTGAGAAATAATCCACTGATTTGAAATAGCTAATGCAATGAGAATTCTCACACTCACTGGTTTAGCTACAGGAGCAAAAGACTCATTGAAATCTTTACCATACCTTTGATGAAGTTCCTTTACTACCAGTCGAGCTTTGTGCTTATTTATTTAGCCATCTGAATTATATTTTCCCGTCACATAGAACATCCCTTACATCACATGTTCATCCATTGCAAAAACAATCTCTCTCATCATACATGCACAAAATATTCTTCAATCATGTGGAATATCTCTCCCAACACATAAACATCACTAATCATATACATAAAGAATGCACCATACCCGGTATTTTCTATTGGGCTAATTTTCTAGTCTAATTTAAGAATATTTAATAATTTGAATTATAAAAAATAATATTTTTTAATCGAATTTAGTTATTTATTCTTAGCCCACGTTCTTGGGTCAACTTTGATCACCCAAGAAAAAGTTTAATATATTTACGTCAACTTTTTTTTGGATAAAATATATATTTACGTCAACTTTTATCACCCAAAAAAATTTAATATATTTAATATTTTCTATTAAAATATTTATATGTGTATAAATAATAATTAAATTTAATAAAATTTAATGGGTTACATAATCAAGTCCTTTAAATAAAGTGGAGGGAAGTAAAATCATGACTGAAAGGCCGAAATTTCCTTCTCTGGATTTTCCACCGGGACGTCCTCCGGATTCTGGTAGGGATGAAGGAGATGGCTCTACTGTTTCGTATAGAGATGCTTGCATGGGTGGCTTTGGAGCGCCACAGGATACGCCTGCGGAAGTGCCTGACCTTTTAAAAGCTAATTTGGCTACTATCGACAGATCTGGGCCAAATAAAAGATGCCCTAAAATCCATTTTGCTCCTTCCGTGCTAGCTGATTTCTATGGCCCTTGGGAAGATACGTTGGTAATCAAGGGTTTGGGACTGTCGGTAGGTTTTCTCGCCATGAGAAATGCTCTCACAAGGGTTTGGAAGGTGAATGGGAAGTTCGATCTCCTGGACGTTGGCTTTGGTTGTTATTTTGTTAATTAAATTTGAACTACCAGAAGATCGTGAAAAAGTCTTGACGGAGGGGCCTTGGCTGATTTATGATCACTGCATCGCTGTGATGAGGTTGACACCTGAATTTGATCCTGAACATACTAGATTGAACACCATTCACACATGGGTTCAATTTCATGGCCTTAAACCTGCATTTTACAAGGAAAGCGAACTCAGATTGTTGCATCGGCTATAGGGGTTCCGTTCAAATTTGATCGGAGTACTATCGCTGTATTAAGAGGTAGGTATGCCCGGGTGTGTGTGGAACTCAATCTTGATGAACCCCTCGTCGGTCAGCTTGAGGTAGAAGGAAAAGTGATTAAGGTGGCCTACGAAAGTTTGCATGTTGTTTGTATGAACTGTGGAAGGTATGGCCATAGACAAGACCACTGTGAGTTCGGTGGCCAGAAACCTCAGGGTCGGGATACTCCGTTGGTCAGTGCTGAGCATCCAATTCTGAAGGTGGTCGGTGGACAGCTGGCTGCAAATTCAACTTCGACGGCTGCATCAGGGACAGGTGGCGACAAAGTAGGTATTGATATAGAATTGGGGAGTGACAAGGATAAACAGAAGGAGGGGTCGGTTGAGAGCGAGAATCTGGATGATTCTAGTGGCATTGGGGAATGGATGATTGTTCAACGTCGGAAACCACGGAAGAAGGAAGCCACTACTCGTTCTCAGCAGGAAGCATCAGGGCATTATGGGCCGGATAAGGGCCTGGGAGCTGGTTTTAATTTTGCCACACAAAATGAATTAAATGAATTAAAGTTTAGGCCCGGGAGGGTGATGGGAAATACTACTAAATATGGTGGCCCAAAGCACAACCCCATTTATCGCGGCAAGGCACCAGCTGAGACTTCTCATAAGCAAGTAGATATGGGAAGACTGGGTTGTTTTTCTTCGAAAGTTCATGAGATGGATCTGGAGGCCTTCCGGTCTTCATAGCTTCCTCTTCCTTTGATTCAATATGGGCCATGAGAATAGGGTTTCCAGTTCTCTTCATCTTTTATATATGTCACAGTTCATAGGATTTTCTATTTTGGCATGGAATGTTAGGGGTTTCATGAACCCTACAACTAGACGGTGTGTATCTGAATTGGTAAGATATCAAAAACCATCTTTGGTTTTCATTTTTGAACCGTAGGGTATGTTTGATAGGGCAAGGAATTTTTTCTATAGCCTCGGGTTTGTACCACTCTTCCTCCAAGAATCACTTGGTCGAGCGGGTGGCCTCTGGGTATTGGGACAAGCAGGTTTGTCTGTTCGGTGATCGTTTCTTAACGGTTTCATTACAGTCGGGGGACATGACATGGTGTTGCACGGCCGTATACTGCCACCCCAATTATCAGCGGAGGAAACTCAATTGGGATTATCTTAAGCAGTTGGCAGTACGTGTGAGCGGTCCATGGTTCCTCATGGGTGATTGGAATGAAGTGTTGGCTCCTTCGGAGGTTGATGGGGGGATATACATCCATTCAAGGGCTGATGAGTTTCGCGCATGTTTAAATACATGTGATCTTTATGATGTGCGTACAGAAGGATCACCCTTTACATGGTATCGTCACGCTACTCAAATTCAATGTATGAAGAAAAGACTGGATCGAGGTATCGCTAATTTATCCTGGATTGATCTATTTCCTCAAGGCCATATTCTCACGTTACCTCGGACTAATTCCGACCATACACCACTTCTTATGTTGTGTGGGAAGCCTGTGTCATCAGGCACTAGTAAGCCATTCCGGTGGGAATCCATATGGGCTTCGAATCCAAAGTATCGAGACATGGTGAAGGAGGCATGGGAGGGCTCGGCATCCGTGGGAGATAAACTGCTCCGGCTGCAAACCCTATCTGTTCAGTACTGCCACCATGAGATCAAACAGATCAGGAATAAGAAGAATAAGCTCCTTAGACGCTTAGCAGGGCTTGATAAACTGCTAGCGCGTGTGGACTCCTTATTGCATATCTCTTTGGAAAGAAAATTGCAGAAAGAGTATCAAGACATTCTTGAAAGGGAGGAAGAGTATTGGTTTCAGAGGGCACGAGAGAATTGGATTAAGATGGGGGACCGAAACTCTAAATATTTTCATGCACAGGCAAAAATGCATTATCATCGAAAGCAGGTGCATGGAATATTTCTCGATGACGGAGTGTGGTGCTCTGATTTGGAGGCCCTCAAAGTTGCTGCAAGACAATATTTTTACAGAATATTTTCGGAGGATAATGGCAGAATTAGGGATGATACATTTCCACCTTTATACTTATTAGCTCAAAGGGGCTTGGACATGCAGCACGTCGATGTTCAAGATGAGGAAGTTGATCTTGCACGTAATCAGATTAGGCCTCTAGCTGCCCCTGGACCAGACGGGTTCCAGGCGGCATTCTATGCCAAATTTTGGCCGGAGGTGGGAACTCAGGTAATTGAAATGGTGCGAGCTGCTTTCCGGGAAGGCTCCTTCAACTGTCATTTGGCAAAAGCCTATATATGTCTCATCCCGAAGGTTTCGGTGCCATCTTCGTTCAGTCAGTTCCGCCCCATTACCCTATGTAATGTTGCATATAAGTTCATCTCGAAAGTTATTGTTAATCGCATGAGGCCTATAATGGAAAAGTTTATATCTCCATTGCAATCAGCTTTCATTCCCGGACGGGGGACGGTGGATAGTGCGATTCTTCTTCAGGAACTCGTTTATGAAATTTCCAGAGCTAAGTCCAATATGAAAGCCATGGTCATAAAGATCGACTTGGAGAAGGCATATGACAAGATTCGTTGGTCATTTCTGGGCGAATGTTTCCAACAAATGGGGCTGTCGGATGCTTTATGCAAGATTATCATGTGTTGTGTCACTTCTCCAACCTTTTCACTCCTTTGGAATGGGGAATCTCTAGATGAATTTCGCCCTCAGCGTAGTTTGCGCCAAGGGGATCCGCTCTCCCCGTATCTATTCACCATTGTCATGGAGCGCTTGTCTTGGGCTATTTGTTCTGAAGTTAGCAATCACAGATGGGATCCTGTCCGGATTAGCTCACAAAGTGATGGCATTTCGCACTTGATTTTTGCGGATGATCTGATACTTAGTATGCTGCTAAATGATCATACTCTCGCCTCAGTTTCTAGCACGCTCCAAAAGTTTGCTGCTGCTTCTGGACTTAGGATTAACACCCTCAAATCAAGGTGCTTTGCTTCCAAGAGTGTTTCTGCGGAGGAGAAGGTTTGGGTTACTAATCACATAAATGTACCCTTTACAAACCAACTGGAAAAATATTTAGGATTTCATATCCATCATGGTCGTGTCCAGGCGAGAGATTATGATTTCATTCTGGAACGCATGGATAATAAGGTATCGTGTTGGGCCATGAGGCTTCTCAACAAGGCTGGGAGACTCACCCTTGCCAGGCATATATTGGCTGCCATACCCTCGTACTGTATGCAGATAGGATGGTTTCCGGAGTCGGTATGCAAGAATATTGACCGTCGTATAAGAAATCTGGTTTGGAAGGATGGTAGAGGCAAGGGGTTGAACCTAGATAAATGGGACACGATTGCTGCACCGAGACGACAGGGAGGACTGGGGTTGCGCAAGGCTAGAATGTGTAACACAGCACTCCTCGGGAAGCTTGGTCATGACTTGTTACAAGGCCGAGAAAAATTGTGGGTGAGAGAAATCAGAGGGAAGTATTGTCAGAGGGCTAATTGTTTGGCCTCTCTACCTAAGAGTGGATCCTTTACTTGGAGAAGTATTAGGCGAGCCCTTATAACTCTATCTGGTGGTTACGAATTCAAGGTGGCAGGGGGTGAAAGTTCAGTTTGGTTTGCTAATTGGTTTCAAGACCGTGCCCTTGGACCAAGGATGCCGTTTGTTGAAACATGTGATTTAGATTTAAGGATAAAGGATATTGTCAAGCTGCATAATTGGGATTTCTCTTCGGTTTGTTCTAATATACCAGATCATTTGAAGCTTGATATTCTTAAACATCCTCAGCCCAAGATACATGATCGCCTCAAGGATGGATGGAGATGGAAAGGAAATATGGAAGGAGTGTACTCATCTGCATCGGGTTATAATTACCTCCTTGGAGAATTGTCAATGTCAAATGGTTGGAAGTGGATATGGAATACCGAACTACCAGAAAGGGTATGTTTCTTTTTATGGTTGGTATGTCGGGCTGCATTACCATGTAATGAGTTGAGGTTTCATCGTCATTTAGCCAACAACCCTTTATGTACAATATGTGGGGTGCACTCCGAAAACTGGTCACATTGCTTGTTCTATTGTACATGGACACAACAGGTTTGGAGATCTCTAAATGTTCCAATTCCTTATGATATTAATAGCATGTGTGATAATGACATCAGATTCTGGCTGCTTTCAATGACTAAAACCTTTGGGAATATGTTCATCATGGCTATCTGGTTGATTTGGCGAGAGCGGTGTAGGAGGGTATTCCAAGGCACAAGTATGAAGACACATTCTATGATTGGCCAGATTTTATATTGGCAAACTGAACTGGGGAAGAATAAGAGGATGATAGGTCTGCATGATCCATTCCTTCGGCTCATTTCTTGGAACATGGGAGGATGGAAAGGAGTATTTCTACACTCGGATGGATCCAGGCTGCAGAACCAGGCTAGGGCGGGATTTGGGGCTATCATAAGGGAGCAGTCTGGAAAATGGATGGGGGCCGTCACAGGGTTTATTGGGGACGTTCCTATCCTAAATGCAGAGGTGGCAGGAATCCTTGCTGGTCTTCAGCTTGCGGCAAAGTTGGGGATTACAGACATTCTTTGTTTATGTGATTCAATTGAGGCTGTTCGGTTGATTAAAGCACCAAGGAAGACTACTCATGCTCTTGCTGCTCATCTCTTCCAAATTGATGATCTACGTGACTCCTTCCACACATGCTACTTTGATCACATTTGCCGGGAAGGAAATGCGGTGGCAGATGGCTTAGCTCATTTGGGAGTGGACAATGACGCGTTCTACACGACCTGGGCCTTTCCCTCGGACTCCATAAAGAATTTACTTGCAGCTGACTTCGCTGGAGTTTGGTTCCTGAGGCGCTAGAGATGCTTCGCTCTGCTTCCTGACCTTCATTTTGCTCTTTGTATATATTTTTGCTAGTTTTTCCTTTGTTGTTTTACTCTTTCACTAGCCTATCATGGCTATTTAAGCTAAAAAAAAGTCCTTTAACTAAATAAATAAATAAATACATGTATGAAAATGATAGGACCATAATATCAACCACTGCCGGCTATGAGGCAATGCATCCAGACCTTCCGCACAGGGGCCCCAATTTTTAAATTGGGGGCCCATTATTTATTTTATTTTTCTTTTATATTTTCATATAATAAATTAAAATAATTTTAATTTAATTTGTTTAATATGGTAATTAGATGCTCATTCACTAAGTTTGATAAATAATCCTGAATAAAGTGGTTCTTCTACAAGATTGGAGGAGAGACTTGCCTAGATAGCAATTATGAATAATGAGAAAATAGTAAAATATGAAAACTTAGTTGATGAATTTGCTTTTAAAAATGTTAAATGATTTCTTTCAGAAGAAGGTTGTTTTTTTTTCTTTATACTTTCTTTTATTGTTATTCATTTGTAAAGAACTACGATCATTGATTGACAACCTTTCAGGTTAAACTTTTTATGTTTTATTTTTTTTGTGCTAGTTTTATAAATAATTTTTAAAATTTGTAATTAATTTTTTAGATTCGATAAGGGGGCCTAAAATTTTTACAAGAACAGGGCCATCGAAAATTATTAGCCGGCCCTAATATCAACCAGTCACTCTCGAGTCTCGAATATGGAAAGATGGGATCTGTTGATTCATTAATGATGGTGTTTTTGGTAGAACGGTGCCAAAGCGCCCGCTAAAGATCAACTTGGTTCATATGCTGTAGATGCATGTGCTGGAGTAATTTTCAACCCTTAGATAGAATCTTGATCTAATAGTTTATATTGATTGTAGGGATAATTGGGTCTTTTCTCCTATATAGTAATAAAAAAGTGGACCGTGTCATCATTACTTTTTTTTTCCTTTCCCCCTGAATGCGGAATTCAAATAGCAGAGTATGTGATTACATCAGATCTGAAACGTTTCATCCAATTATTTTATGAGCATCTGCCATGAGTGAGCAAAATAAACTCTTTTTCAAGTTTAGAATATTATATAATGCCAAATATAACTAGATAGAATGTTGCATAATTCAATACAGAATGTTGCATAATTCAAAACAGAATGATATAATTTAGAACAGAGTGTCATATAATTCAGAATAATGATCTAATTCATAGTAGAATGTTGTATAATTTAGAACAGAATGTTACATAATTCATAACAGAATGTTATATATTGAGAAAAGAATGTTTCACACTTGCAGGTAGAATATCACACTCTTTAGAACAGAATGTTAGAAGGTAGGGCATAATTTAGAATAGAATGTTACATAATTCAGAATATTATATAATTCAGAGAAGAATATATATTATACCTTTGCAGGTAGAATGTCAAACTCTTCGGAACATAATTTTACAAGGTAGGGCGTAAAACATTTTTTTTAGAGAAAAAGATGATCTTTAATCCATAGCAAACTGATGCATTTCTGCACTTACATAAGTTGACCGCATACACTGACCATGCCACTTCAAAACATTAGTTTCCAATTGCTAAAACCAAAAGCAAAGTGATTACTAGTTGAAATCAAAATAACACTAACAGCCCCCGCCCTTCCAACCTCAGAATCGTTCCTCTGTCTGCTCTTCTCTTAATGCGCCACACTTCGCCAGTTGGTCAGCTAATTCATTTCTCTCCCTTAATATGTGTTGAACTCGTACCTCGCCAGCGAACCTCAATACCTCCATTATAGGACTTAGCAGATTTCTGAACCTCCAAGGAATCGACTCTGGTTGATTTATCCATGATACAACATTATATGAATCAATCTCAAATACCAATTTTGGCAATGGAAAGCCCTGGTCTCGGATTAAAATCTCACACATCCGGCTAATGGCCCATACCTCTACTTCCGAAGAGTTAGTAGTCCCAATATTTACAACATAAATGTTTATATAATTTACAACAGAATGTTATATAATTTATCACAGAATATTATATGATTCAGAGTATAACATTAACAACTAAACAAGACATAATGAGAAGATCACTAGTAAGAATGGCATAACTATTAAAAAAAATGGCAAGAAGACAGAATGTTATATAATTCAAAAGATAATGCTATATAATTCAAAATAGAATGTCATACAATTCTGAAGAGAATGTTAGAGGAAGAAATAAGGCCATACACCTCTTCCAAAAAAAAATAAGGCCATACACCCAATGATGATGATTGTAAATTTAATTGAATTTGAAGATTTCTCCTCCAATAGTCTTTTGTCTGTGATAATAATTACTGGTGGCATCATTAGTGAAAAAGCTGAGAATGATGACAACTTTTAAAGTATACCTATTTATAATAGAGAATAAAATATTAAAATATAACAAATTACTTCTTTACCCCTCATATCATCTATACCATTCAATTAATATCATTTTAGATCTAAGGGCCATGAATGAGTCCAACATGTGCTTGAAAAATGGACTCCAGCACAGGAACTCTATAGGCTAAAGATGGTTAAAAACCACATAATAAAAAAGCGGAAAAAGAAAAAGGTACCAACCAACCTATAAAATTAGGGATTGGCAAAATATTCGAATCGATTTGTTGAACCGTAAAATCGAATAAAAATCCAACCTAATTTTCGGTTAATTGAGAATCCAGGTTCAAATACAAATACTTTATTTAAGCATTTGTTCGATTCAAATACAAATACAAATACTTTATTTTTTTTCCATTTAGTCAAACCGATCAACCGAATATATTTATTGTGTTTTAAAAATTATATATTGTATATATTGTACATATTTTATGGTATATAATTATATATCATTATTTATCTAATCATTTAAGTATATAATAAAATAAATATTAAAAAATAAAGATAATTATAAAATATATGTCCTATATTGATTTTTGCCCTTAAGAAAACTGATTATTGAAATAGACACTACACTAAGATTTTTAAATATATTACTAATATATTTTGATAACACTAAAAGGAACCACCAAATTCGATAGTTATATGATTTTTAACCGAATTCGATAGTTATATGATTTTTTATGTATTGTAATAACCTCAAATATAAACCTAAAAAAAAGTTAAGAATTAAGAAATGAAGATTTGATTATAAAGCTTAATAGGCTTGGACAAAATATTCGAACCGAATCGTTTAATCGCTGAATCGAATCGAAACCGAACCTCTGGTTAACCGATGAGTCCGGTTACAAATACAAATACTTCATCTAAGTATTTGTCTGGTTCAAATACAAATACAAATACCCGAAAACTGAGGAAAACCGAACCTCACTCACCCCTATATAAAATAATATAACAAGAAAACTTCAACCAAGTTTGAGGCAAACCTCAACCATGATGGCGTTGAATGTTGATTTGGCAGTGTTATTACGTTGTCTAATTTTTGGTCAGTAGAAGGCTGCCGGAAAAAAGGAGATCAAATTCTTAGAAAAGATCTTAAATATCATGTCTTAAATTATTATTATATCATGTCTTAAATATGTCTCTAAAATATACTATATCATGTCGCTGAGCAATAAAATTATGTCACTGAAATGAATACAATAATGTCGTTGAATTACATATCTCATGTCGCCGAATTCTATTGGCCATGTCGCTGAATTGTAAGAAGGCTCGTCGATGAGATGCGTTTAAAATCGCAATGAACTTCAAACGTCGCTGAGATGAATACAATAATATCATTAAATTGCATATGTCGCGTCGCTGAATTGGATTAGCTCTGTTACTGAGTTGTGTATGTCATGTCGCTGAATTATATATCATTTGTTGCGAATTCAACAGAATAAATCCCTAATAAGTAAAATTACGAAACTAACCCGACTAATCATTACTACCGTTCAATCATGAAATTGATCAACGGCTGTGATCCGTGTCCGCACCGTCTGCACGAATTAAAATCCGCACCATAACCAAAATGAAAAGTTAATGTCAATATTTAAAATGGTTGAAATGTATATTCTAAAACTAGTTTTTATCTCTGAACAGTTATATGTTGAAATATCCCGTGTCAATAGCAAGAGGGGACTCAAACTATTAATAAGTAATTAAGATAGATTAACTCAAGATACAACAAGAATTGTTGTTTACAATAAATTTTCAAAAAATTGTAAAGGAAAATTTCATATTATACTTAATACTTATATTTAAATTTTATTTATTTTAAATTAAATAAAAATATTATTTTTAATATTTATTTTTATTGATCTGTTATGTTTGTACCGGATAAGCCACATAAGCTAAACAATGCAATACAATAAGATTTTTCTGTTAGTTTTAAAAATAATTAAATTATATTATCATATACACTCACTTTCGAAAATGTATAAAGGTATGACATTTTTCTATTACTCAAAATACATTTATTATTACTATATAAGAATATATTATACTCCCCCTCTCCCATTACAAATGTCTTACTTATTATTTTTGAATGTCTCATTACAATTATCTTCTTTCTATAAATAGAAATAATGTTTCCCTCCAACAACTGTGGACCTCATCATATACTTACAAATCAATTTTTCGTTAATTCCCGTGCCAACAGTAACAAGACATATTAAACGGGACGGAGGGAGTATATTAATATATAATAATGCCCGTCGAGGGGATGAGGACTTAGCTCAAGTGATTAAGTCTCTAGACTTTCAATGGAATGTTGGAGGCCGATCCCCACCAGCCCCCTATCCATCCCTTTTATTCCCCTTATATTTAAAAACTACTCGACGAGACGAATCTAACAAGATCTCACTTGACTATATTTTAACTTGTATAACTATGATTCAAAGTGCATGTGTGAATAGCATCAAATTTCTAAATGTTACAACTATAAGAGAACGGAGGGAGTATTATATATGTAATCTAATACACAATTTTAAATACTCCCTCCATTCCTTTTTAAATATTACGGACCCACATTTCACGCAATCTAATACACATTTTTAATCTTTCATAACTCAAATTGCATATAAGTAAAAATTATGAAAATTGGATATTCTAAATCCATGCGATTAGACGAATTCAACAAGATCTCACTTAACTATATTTCATCTTATATAATTGTATTAAAAAGTCGAGTCAAAGTTACTCAATGAACAATGACAAAAGTTAAACAGTGTATTTAAAAATGAACGGAGGTAGTATATTATTATTAAATAATTATTAATTAATTTTAAAAAAGTATTCATGTGATAATTCATTTTCAAAATATATCTAAATTAAATTATTTTTAACTTTGGCTACAGACAGGGCGGAGTTCAGTTCCCGCGGTTTTGAAGTTTATTTTGTTTTGTGTTGTCTTCTCCCTTTACTCTCTTTTCTGTAGTTGTTTTTAGATATAATTCTCTTTGGCGACGCTTGGCGTCTTGTTCACCGAAAAAAATATTTTAATTAATAAGTATTTAATTATTGCGAAAACAAAATACATGGTACTACGTATTACTTTTTTTTTATTAATAAAAATAATAGTACATGACATGGAGCGATGATATCTATTTGTGGCTAATTAGTGGGACGACGCACAAAACATGTATGTCGTTAGCGTTTTCCCATGTTATAATATTTATATTCTAAGAACCAAATACACCCTAAAAAGGATGAGGAATTAGCCCAATTAGTTAAGTCTCTCGACTTTCAACAGAAGGTTGGAGGTTCGATTCCTCACCGGCCTTTTATCCCTCCCTTTTATTCCCCTTTATAAATTGTGTGGTATGAACTCCCGCGAGTTCAAAATTTACCATTAATTTTTTATATAATTATGTAAATTTTATTATAATATAGCACCTTTTTTTTGTAATTCTAACCTAGAGCTCAAAGTGTATCATTATTTTTTATATACTGTTGTGAATTTTAACTATAATAGAATATATTTTTCTCTAATTTATATAGGACTGGGTAAGCAGGAGGAAAAAGAAGTACTTATGTTTCTTTGTTGGTGGGCTTTTTTTTTAAAAAAAATATAAACTCGTCTACTCTTTCATCTTAAAAAAAAAAAAAAAAAAAAAAAACCAATTTAGGACCAATATATAAAGTTGTAACTAAAGTTGTACTCTAATGCATTACTCGAACTTCTAACAAATGGGAATTTGATACTATTTCTGTTTGGTTTACCAACTTATGCTATTATGATTGATGCTACTGTTGAAAGATAATTTTCTATATCGAGATTTATTTTATATAGTGTGAAAAAAAATATATATAAAATTCGCCCCCACCAATAATATTCTGCGTCCACCACTGGTTACAGATGACAATTAATGGAAACACACGAAAAAACGATAGAGCTATTTAGTATTAATTTGTTTGAGATGATTATCACGTTCACGTCTTAACTTATGCATTGAATATGTGCAGGCTGCACCAAATGATCTGGAAATACCCAATTATTTACCAAAAAAATATATGCAGGCTGCAGTTGCGCCATACACGAAACGACAGCTGTCAATTTGCTAAGAGAGATAAAGAATTTTTTAGACCATCAATAGGTATGTAATTCATTTTTGGGCCACTAAAGATTGAATTATAAAACTAGGCCACCAATAGGCATTCGAGCCGGTTTTATAGGCCAAATTGACCAAGTCAATGCCACAATGGGCCGCGTGTGCGTCACGCGCTACCACTCTTCACGCGATGGCCTAAAAGCGGAAATTGTCTCCTGTTAGTGGCCTATTTTTTAGTTTTTTTTTATTTTTTTATTTTTTTTACTTTTTTTAAAATTAAAATAAATATTACTCTATCGGACAATTATCCAACCATGATCTCGAGACCAACTACTAAAATAAAGCTGCTCATTTTGGCACACAATATGTGCATTTCCATCGGAGACCCAAATTTCTTCTGATCTTCTCAATTTTATTTCACTTTCCTGGGTGGGTAGAGAACACCTATTTATCTGTTTCCATTTATTTTTTATTAAATTTTTACTATTTATTTTATTATATTTCATTTAATATAAATATGATAAATGGTGGGTAGAGAACCCTTTTTTTGCCGAACAACCTATAAAGGGTGGTGGGAGCTCATGCCAGAAAAAAGGAAGGGATAGGGGCGGGGTGGGGAATCGAACCCCCAATCTATAAGTTGAGAGTCGAGGGACTTGACAATTAGGGTAAGTTTCCATCCCCTTTAATATAAATGAATTCATTCAAATTAATTTATTTTTTAGATTTAATTTATTTAATTTTATTTTATGTTATACTATAATTTAATTCTTGAAGTTATTAGTATTATTAATACAAATAATTTTATTTATTATTTTTTCTTTTTTTACATTTTCAATATATATTTATTTTATTTTTATTTTAATGAATATTTATTTCGTGTTGGGGTATTTTGAGCACGGTATTTTATGTGGTCATAGACAGTATTTAATGTAGGATATATTAGTATTTGATGCGGTAGATTTGGTGATTAATATTTATTATTACTATAATGAAAACGAGACAAAAACGTTGGAACAGAAAAAAATAGAAAGTGAGGCAAAAATAATGGAACGAATGGAGTAGTATTTATTTAAATTACAAAAAAGTAAAACAGGCCACCAAAAGGAGACAATTTCCACATTTGAGCCATCGCGTGGCGAGTGGGTTACACGCGGCCCGTTTTAGTGTGATATTGGTCAAATTGGCCCTAAATGAGGTCCGAATGCCTATTGGTGGCCTAATTTCATAATTCAATCTTTAGTGGCCCAAAAGTGAATTATCTGCCTATTGATGGCCTAAAAAATTATTTATCTCTTGCTAAGAATATAGAAGTAATAACTACTAGTAGTAACTTTGCATTACTACACATGCATGTAAAACAAAGAGCGCAAAAACGAGACCAAACGTTTAAATGGAGGGAGCAACTATTTTATTTTAAATCAGCTTACAATTCTGACAAGAATACGTATGTCGTGGTCCATGTGTTAACGTACTGTACTAGCTATAGTCCTGTTATGTACTTCCTCCGTTTTCTTGATAGTGCAACAAAGCACTATTTGCTACTATTTATTGTTCGAGTTTGACTCTAATTTTTATTATAGTTATACAAGGAAAAACATAGTCAAGTGAGATCTTGTTCGATTCGTCTCGTCATGTAGTTTTTAAATATCAAACTTTTAAAATTTTTACTTATACCGAACTTAAGTTATTAATGATTCAAAATATGTATTGGATTGCGTGCATTAGGTGTTTGTTGCACTATCACAAAAACGGAGGAAGTATTAGGTATTATTTTCAGAACTTATTATTTATTTTTATTAAAATCATATCAGATCGAATAAAATAAATCAAATAAAATCAGATGACACTAATTAAGATTAGATAAGACCTGACCAGATCAATTCAGACCATATTAGACCACAGTGGCGGATCCAGAAAATTTTCTAAGTGGTGTCCCAAAAAATAGTGAAAGTCATATTGAAATTATGAATAGTAATTATAACACAAAAAAAATTGAGAATACTTGGTTGAAATAATTAAATGCTTGTGGTGTCTCCGTAAAAATCAAGTGGTGTCACTAAGCCTAATCTAATTAAATGTAAAAAAAAAATCTACTTTAAAATAGCAGTTGAATCAATTTAAGTCGTGTCCCGTGCCACCACTAATTTATACGTAGATCCGCCCCTGCTAGACTATATTTGATCAGATCATTATAATAAAATTACATAATCACACGTAATATTTTTGTAAAAAAAAAATTTAAATATATTAATAACTTTCTTAAAATATTTTACTAATATAAATACTTTCATCCCTGGCTTCGGCTCTTCCAAAATATATATACTTCATATAAATACTTTCAATATTATATTTTTTATATTAATGTATGTGGATCATAATAAACAATATATAAATTATTAATTATGATAACACGATAATTATTTTAAAACTATAAAAATACATTGGAATTTTAAAAATATATATGCTTATAATAATTTGTCAATGATAAATACTTTGTATACGACTCATGGAATTTTTCATTTTATATTTTTCTATTAAAAAAAGAAAGTTATTCAAAAAAATTAAGTTTTAGACTTTACATTTGTGATAGTTAATACGTGTGAATTAAATCTAATAACGAAGAACGTTATATGTATTATAAATAAGTATTTTAAATAAATTTTAAAAAAAAATTAATTGAGATATACTTTAAAAAAGAATGAAATGAAATAGTAATTAATAATACATTAACAATTTTCTTATAATTAATATAATGCATAATAATATATTAATTAATTATAAAAATTAATTAATTAAAATTAATTGTTACAACTAATTTAATAAAATAATAATAATAATTTTTTATTAATAATAATTATTATTTTTATGTTATTATTATTTTATAATAACAATAATTTTAAGTATAAAAAAAATATCATATCAGGCCATACCAGAAATATTCAAACCAGATCAGATCAGACCAAATCAGATCTTAAAAATTCATATCAGAACAACTTATTTCAGACGAAGAGAACAGGGCCTAAGGCACGACGAGTACATAAATGACAACAAAAAAGGGAGGCATTGAGAATCCACTGCACATGATATTTTCCAATCCGAATACGGTACGGTATAACCCCTTGAATAGTTTGTATGTGCAGACATCACATATGACATTTTTCTCATCACAGAGAACATCCCTGACATCACATATCCATCCATTGCAGAAACAATCTCTCTCATCACACAGGTACAAAATATTTTTCCATCATACATTTCTAATCACATACATAAAGTATGCATATATATATATATATATGCACCAAAGCCACACCAATATTTTCTATTGGGCTAATTTTCTAGTCTAGGTGTAGAATTGAAGAATATTTAATAATTTGAATTATAAAAAATAATATTCTTTAATCGAATTTAGTTATTTATGATAAAGTTTAATATATTTATTCTGCGTTCTTGCATCAACTTTGATCAACCAAAAAAAAAAAGATAAATATATTTTCGTCAACTTTGATCACCCAAAAAAATTTAATATATTTAATATTTTCTATTAAAATATTTATATGTGTATAAATAATAATTAAATTTAATAAAATTTAATGGGTTACACAATCAAGTCCTTTAAATAAATAAATTAATACATGTATGAAAATGATAGGACCGCTAAATATCAACCAGTCACTCTCGAGTCTCGAATATGGAAAGATGGGATCTGTTGATTCATTAATGATGGTGTTTTTGGTAGAACGGTGGCAAAGCGCCGCTAAAGATGGTTAAAAACCACATAATAAAAAAGCAGAAAAAGAAAAAGGTACCAACCAACCTATAAAATTAGGGATTGGCAAAATATTCAAATCAATTTGTTGTACCATAAAATCGAATAAAAATCGAACCTAGCTAATTTTCGGTTAATTGAGAATCCCGGTTCAAATACAAATACTTTATTTAAGTATTTGTCCGATTCAAATACAAATACTTTAATTTTTTTCACAATTAATCGAACCGAACCGAATATATTTATTGTGTTTTAAATTATATATTGTATATATTATACATATTTTATGGTATATAATTATATATCATTATTTATTTAATTATTTAAGTATATATAAAATAAATATTAAAAAGTAAAGATAATTATAAAAAATATATCCTGTATTGATTTTTTGCTCTTAAGAATACTCATTATTGAAATAGACACTACACTAAGATGTTTAAATATATTACTAATACATTTTGATAACACTAAAAGGAACCACCAAATTCAATAGTTATATGATTTATTTTTTATTGTATTGTAATAACCTCAAATATAAACCTAAAAAAGTTAAGAATTAAAACATGAAGATTTGATTATAAAACTTAATAGGCTTGGGCAATATATTCGAACCGAATCACTTAACCGCTGAATCGAATTGAAACTGAACCCCTCGTTAATCGATGAGTCCGAGTACAAATATAAATACTTCATCTAAGTATTTATCCGATTTAAATATAAAAACAAATACCTAAAAAATTTAGGATAATCAAACCGCACACCCCGTATAAAAAAATAAAGAGAAACGAGAACAAGAACAAGAATACTTCAACCACGTGGGAGGCAAACTTCAACCATGATGGCGTTGAATGTTGATTGGCAGTGTTATTACGTTGTCTAATTTTTGGACAGTACTGCCGGGAAAAAGGAGATCAAATTATTGGAAAAGATCTTGGAGCATTCAAGATTTTCGAGTTCCAGCTTACGACCTTTCAATAAGAATGTACGTCATTAATGGCGGCGGCGGCCATCGATTAAGGACAATTTAATTATGTGTATATATATATATCGTCCACCAAAACTCAGTATTATACCCAATATATACAACCCTGTCTTGAATCATCATCATCATCTTTCGATTTATCGAGTTTCGACGACACCAATTAATCCATGGATACCATTATTAGCAACATTATCTCATCATCCTTCATTATTCCACTCTCCTTGTTTGTACTTCTTCTGGCAATACTTTTCAGCTGGTTACCACCCGCTTTCTCCAACCCCAAATCCAACCCTAAGATTAATTTAAACCAGCAGCTGCTTCCTCCGGGGCCGAAAAAGTTGCCGTTGATCGGAAACTTGCACCAGTTGTTTTCCAGTGTTAATCCACTCCATCATTTTTTGGCTGACTTGTCCCACAAACATGGTCCGATCTTCCACTTGCAACTCGGCGAAATTAGCACCTTTGTCGTCTCATCACCCGAAATAGCAAAAGACGTGTTGAAGACACACGACATCAATTTTGCCAACAGGCCATCCTTGATCGCTTCAGAAATACTGTTCTACAAGAACTCAGACATAGCATTCGCCCCGTACGGCGAATACTGGAGACAAATGCGTAAGATCTGCACAATGGAGCTGCTGAGCGCGAAACGCGTTCAATCATTCCGGCCATTGAGACAGGAGGGTTTTGCCAAGCTGTGCGCTTGGATAGCCTCCAAAGAAGGATCATCGATCAATTTAACAGAAAAGCTTTTCTTGAGTACTTGCCACGGTGTTATGGAGGCATGCCTTGGGAATACGACCGATGAACTATCGGCATTCATAGCCATTGAAAGAGAAGCAGCTGCCTTGACATCGGGATTTTGCTTGGCGGATTTGTATCCTTCAATTAAATTATTTCGATTATTGGGGGGAACAAGACGCAAGGCAGAAAGTTTGCAGAAAAAAGTGGATAGGTTACTTGGAAAGATCATCGATGATCACAGACTCGCCAATAAGGATCAAAGCAAATTGCACGAAGACTTGGTTGATGTTCTCCTCAAATTCAACGAACCGGGAAATGAATTGTACTTAACTTCCGACAACATCAAAGCTGTTTTGCTGGTTAGCTACCTACCAACCTACTCAATGAATTACTATTATAACTTCAATTATTCATCAAACTACTTTTGTAATACATAGTAATAATTTGTGTCTCAAATGATTCATCATCGAAACAGAATATGTTCAATGCTGCAATTGATACATCAGCTACAGTGGTGGACTGGGCTATGGCAGAGATGCTTAAAAACCCAAAAGTAATGGCGAAGGCACAAGACGAGGTGAGGCGTGTTTTCAGCGACAAAGGATTTGTCGATGAGGCCGAAATTGATGAGCTAAAGTACCTGAAATTGGTTATCAAAGAGGCACTCAGACTGCATGCGCCAGGGCCTCTATTGCTTCCGAGAGTAAACAGTGAACCTTGCGAGGTTTATGGGTATGAAGTGCCTGCAAAATCTTGGGTGATAGTGAACGTATGGGCGATTGCAAGAGATCCCAAACTCTGGAAAGATGCCGAGAGCTTTATACCAGAAAGATATGATGCGGACAACAGTACGGTTGATTACAAGGGGAACAATTTGGAATACCTACCCTTCGGTGGAGGAAGAAGGATCTGCCCTGGAATGACATTTGGCCTTGCAAATGTGGAGCTCCCTTTGGCTATGCTTCTCTATCACTTCGATTGGGTTTTGCCTGAAGGAATCACTACTGAAAATTTGGACATGACGGAACGTTATGCTGTCACGGCAGCTAGGAAGAATCCACTCTATGTGATTCCTATAGTGAAAAATCGCTGCTTGTAATAATAAAATGAAAGCCATGTGTGTCGTGTACCGTGTGTGTTCTATTGGTTTTTTATACCCACGTCATATATAGCTTGTGTTGATCATCATTAATAAAAAAGTCATACTCCAGTACTCTATGTGATTCCTATTGTGAAAAATCGCTGCTTGTGCCTTGTTGTAATAAAACGAAAGTCATACTCCAGTACTGCCTTTATATTATACTATATATATCTAGGGTTAAATGAAGTTCGTGTCCCTAGCTCTTCGTTGTAGTACTTGAGTAGAACATCCATCTGCTAATTAAGTAGTCTTCTCCTCTTTGCTGATCTGTTCATGATCATTGGCTACTTTGTCGTGGTTATGAATGATTTTATCGAACATATCCCTGGCTCCCGATATATAGCTTCCTCTGTAGCCTGTCTCCGTAGTATCCGGTGATCACGCGAAACCAAGCGATACTATTGGCCATGTGGAGCGAAGCTATGTATGTCCGTATTATTTATTGTAAAAGAATAGCTCTACTGTTGCCAATAGGGGTGGGCACGGTTCGGTTAACCTGAATTTTTCAGGTATTTGTATTTGTATTTGAACCGGGCAAATACTTCATTTCAGTATTTGTATTTGTAACCGGAGTCCTCGGTTAACGGGGAGTTCGGTTTCGATTAGATTTAGCGGTTAAACGATTCGGTTCGAATATTTAAAAATCTATGAAACTCAAAGATTTAAGAAATGAAAACTTAATATACATTTTAAGAGGGTCGGAAGAGGTTATTACACTCAGAAAAAAGAAATATATATATATATATAACTATAGAATCAAATAGTTCTTTACAATGTAATCAAAATATGTTAGTATATGTAACAAATCTTAATGTAGAGTTATATTTTAATAATAGGGTATTCTGAAAGACAAAAATCAATATAGGCTTATTAATTATGGTGATATATTTTGATAATTAGCTCTTTAATTTTTTATATTTGTTTTATTATATACTTAAATATTAAATAAATAGTTATATATATTATCTATATAATTTTATACCATCAAATGTCTATAATATTTACAATATATATAACTTTTAAAATAAAATAAATATATTCGGTTCGGTTCGGTTAACCGGGGAAAAAAATTAAAGTATTTGTATTTGTATTTGAACCGGACGAATACTGAAATATGATATTTGTATTTGCTCCGGGGTCCTCGGTTAACCGGAAATTCGGTTCGATTTCGGTTCGATTCAGCGGTTCAACGAATCGGTTCGAATATTTTGCCCACCCCTAGTTGCCAAGGAGGAGGAATAGGAATTGGAATTGGAAGTGGAATTGAGATGGGGTTTATTAGGGTGTATGATTGTTGGGGTCCTCCCAAAGTCAACAAAATAATATAAAAATGAACACCCTTCATTATTGAGTGGCAGACACGGCAATTTAATTTTGGAGTGAAGCTGTCAAAAATAATTCCACACACAACACACCAATTAGAGAAAGAGTAGAGAGCAAAACGCAGCAACAAAACCTCTCCGTCCAGATTCCGATTTCTGGCCAAACGGTAAACCAAATCTTGTCCGATTGGGCTGAAAGTTTTGCAGCAGGTGCGGGACATCTTGTTCTTCACTTTGTACGATGGAGATCGAATTTCAATGGTTAGAAATTTTTGTATAAATTTCTGTTCAGGGCTGCAGACTATGTTCTTAATTTCTTAGTGTTCTTGGTGGAGTTGAGATTGTGGTGACTTTATGTTGTTGTAAGGCCACATCTTTGGTTGTGATTTGGCAAACTTTGTTGTAATCTCTTTTGGTGATAGTGGATTTGAGATAGGCTCAAGAGCCTCGTGGTTTTTACCTTTCAAATTGGAAGAGTTTTTCCACATAAATGCGCATGTTCTTGTTTGCTTGATTTTGTTAATGTTCCTGCGAAATTCTAACAATTTGGGAATTATTTATCCGCTGTAAATTTTGAACTTGTGAAGTAATCTGGTGAATTCCCAACAATGATAAGGTTGAAAAGGGTGGGTGGCAAGAAATACTTATGAAAAGGGAAGAATGATGAGAAAAATGGATGGATGATGGGAAATCAAGATCATGGATTTGGGTGATGGATTTGGATGCAAGTTTGGGTCAAATTATAGGAAGGATGCTTCCAAGTTCCAACACCAGATTTTGTCCTAACATTTATAGATCCGCCAGTGTCTGGATGGACGTACACGTATGACGTACCCACACTACAAATAGTCAAATACAACCCTACATTTGAGTAATTAATAGTACAGTCACTAATTTATTTGTGTTTTTAGATAATAATAGCCATAATGGGCTGGTTTGAATTGGTTGAACACCTCTGGGCTCTAGGCTCTAGCTAGATACAAGGTTTTAAATGTCTACATATAAATTTATGGAAATATAAAAAACATTTGAAATTTTAGGGGAAATTTCGAAAATATTTGTAATTTTTTTAGAAAACTACATCGAGTTCTCAAGAGAATGAAAATGAAGATATTGCAAAATACTTCATCTCTGTTACTATATAAATTAACAATATAATGAAAATACTTATTCTATGATATACTATATTTATAATATTGTTGATATCATGAATCATATTGATTGACAAGATTTTGATTTAAAATCGATGACATAAGCAACATGTGTTGAAGCATAAATTTTATTTTTTTAAAGAAAAATTTTAAAAAGAAGATAATTTTAAAATTTAGAAGAAAAAAATATTTTTTAAAAAAAAAGTAAAAATTCTGGGAAATTTCGGGTTTCGCTTCGAAGTGTCCCGAAATTTCGAAATTTCAGTCGAAATTTAAAACACTGGCTAGAGATATGCTCCACTCCACCGGCCACCGTTAGGCTGAGGATGCTAACGTGGCCGACGTAACACATTTTACATCTACCGTGGCCAATCTAGAGTCCCCTCACATAACACACCAGTTTAATAAATATTTGAAATAAATATTTAAAGACTGTCATAACACATCACTACTCTAAAAAATACCTCCAGCGAGTCGATTGAGCCCTTCTTCACTGGGCTTAGGGACATAGTCTCAACTTGGTTCGCAGAGCTCTCATTGAATGGTTGTTGTTTCTTTGTGGGTTGGGTAACCCCAATAGGGACTCAATACGAACCAAGTAGAGACTATGTCTGTCATCCCACTGAAGAATGACTCAATTGACCCGCTGGCCGGATGTATTTTTTAGAGGAGTGATGTGTTATATATGGCAGTCTTCAAACATTTATTAAACTGATGTGTTAATGTGTGGGGACTCCAGATTGATCACGGTAGATAAAAATTGTAATTTATTTCGGTCACATCAGCAACATCGGGCTAATTACGTAATTAGGACTGAATTGAAAAAAAATTAGCAAAGATAGAGGATTATATAGGGCAAAAAATTATTAATGGATCGATTTGAATGTTTTAGAAAGGAAACTGGAAAAAAAAAAATTCCTATGTTGATATCTCTGTATTGTGTTTATTAAGTGATAAAAAAAAATGGGAATGGGAATTAATGTAAGTATATAGTTAAGAGGGGGGGGGGGGGGAAAGCGAGTTGAGATGATTGACTGCAGCAGAGAAGAGGACAAGAAACTGTGAGCTAGGGGTGGGAAAACTCCACTCGAGTATTAGATTATTAAATTTGAAAAATATAAAAATAAAAATTATTAGATACAATTTAAACTTTATGAGACCTAACAAATTTATATTTTACAGCATAATAAATAAAATTATCAATTTAAATTCAAATTATATAATGTCTAACCTAGTTAAATTCAAGCTTGAATTTTAAATTTTGTTACTGTAGAGGCTCGATACTCGTTCACCCTATTGTGAAGGAAATCAGTCATTGTATTAAACTCATTTCCATAGCCAACCTTAAAATTCTTGCAGAAAGAAGCAAGTAATGATACATGATGATCAATACTCATCATCTTCAGCTCCACTAAACCTTCCAAATTACTACTGACTCTATAACTTAACAAGAACTGGTTTCCGAACGATGGGAATCACACACAAAGGGTTTTTCCTTCTAACCGTAACCCCAAATTCTTCGGCCATGTCCACATTCTCAGCTTTGATTCCGCGCGGCAGAACCCAATCAAAGTGATAGAGAATCATGGCAAGCAGCAGCTCCACTTTCGCAAGACCAAACGCCATTCCAGGGCAAACCCTTCTTCCACCACCAAATGGTATGTACTCGAAATTGTTCCCCTTGTAATAATCAAACGAATTATCCTCAATAAGAAATCTCTCCGGTATGAACCTGTCCGCATCTTTCCAGTGCCGAGGATCCCTTCCAATCGCCCAAGCATTCACCATCACCCTCGTCTTGGCTGCTATTTTGTACCCTCCAATCTCACAGGCCTCGTGATTTTCTCTTGGGAGCAGCAGAGGCAACGGCGGATGCATCCTCAGTGTCTCTTTAATCACCAATTTGAGATACTTCAGCTCATCAGTGTCAGACTCGTCGACAAATCTTTTCTCATTGAATACCTTTCTCACTTCGTCTTGTGCCTTGTTCAGGACGGCCGGCTGTCTCAACATTTCCGCCATTGCCCAATCTGTAATAGTGGACGATGTTTCGATTCCGCCGCTGAATATATCCTAGTATTTAATTAACACAAGATTTATATCAAATCAAAAGCCATTCTTTTTCAAATTACAGTAAAAGAAGTTTTTAACCTTTTTCTAGCTCCAAATTAAATACCTGTAGGACGGCTTTTATGTTCTCTATGGTTAAATAGAGTTCATTCCCCGCCTGATTGAACTTGAGAAGAACATCGACTAAGTCCTCCCGTTTGCTTCCATCGTTGCCTATTCTGTGATCGTTGATGATTTTTTCGAGTACCCTATCAGTTAATCTGTGCAGCCTCTCTACCCGGCCTTTGAATCCTCCAATTACGCGGAACAATTTGATGGAAGGATACAAATCTGCAATTCGGAATCCAGCTACAAGATTGACGGCTTCTTGGGCTATGGAGACGAACGTTGCTTGTTCTTCCGTTTTGGCTCCTAGTGATGCTTTCATGACCGTGTGGCACACAGTCAAGCACACTTGTTCTGTCAGGTTCATGATCTGGCCTTCTCTTGATGCTATCCTTGTACACATATTCGAGAACTCCTGCTCTCTTAGGGTTTGGAATGATTGGACACGGCGGGCGCTCAGAAGCTCGATTGTGCAGATTTTACGCAGCTGCCGCCAGTAATCGCCGTATGGGGCGAATGCTATGTCGGTGTTCTTGTAGCAGAGAATCTCGGTCGCAACGAGGGATGGCCTGTTTGCGAAGGTGGTGTCGTGCACTTTCATGACTTGTTTTGCCGCCTCCGGTGAGGAGATCACGATCGTGCTGACTTCTCCGAGCTGTAGGTGCATGATCGGACCGTGTTTCTTGGCTAAGTCGGTTAAAGTCCGGTGGGGAAGTTGGAAACCAGCGATGAGTTGGTGCAGGTTCCCGATAACCGGTAACTTTCTTGGGCCTGGTAGATGGGTTGAATCCGGGTCGGGCTGGGATCCGGTGGATAACCTGAAAAGCAAGGCAAGAAATGTGACGAAGGAAAGAAGAATGATGAGGGATGAGAAATCGATAACCATGATGGATCAGATCAATGATCAATCTGTGCAGACAGTAGGGCTTTTTTGTGAAAGTGCTGATCAGTGATCATTCAATTTTTATAGAGGCTGATGAGTACATTGCTTGTCGGTGCCACTCGCACATTTTATATTACATTCTCAAAAAGGGGTCCATTCAGTCGTGGTTTTGTTATTTTTGATGTCCCTTTGGAGTATACATAAAGCAGCATCGTAACCTTATTTAATTCAACAATCGTGATTCATGATGAAAAATGATTGTTATTGTTTCTTCAAAAGTTTCTTTAGCAGTATTAAAATGATTTTAAATCAATTGTATGGCTTGAATTATTTGTGTAAGCAATTGAAACTCAACTCACTCCAGTAATTGATTTATATTTTTTATATTTGTGAAGAAATTACAGCTGTTACTGTTATGAAATGTGGTTTTATGACTGTAGAGAATAATTTGACAGCAAAATATAACTAGTACTAGTAAAGAACACCTTACATAGTTACATACACAAGAAGTGAATAAAAACCCAACTTGGGAAGATTATTCTTCTGTTCACAGCATGCAAGAAAAAAGAATGTGTAAGAATGAATAAAGCTTTGAACAAATAAATCAGATGTGTCTCAAAGCATCACAAACAAATGTAGCAGCAAAAGAAGACTTTTGCTCCGAGAGAACGCACTTGACACATGTGCCTAGCTGACCTGAGAAGGGTCTCTTCTCCAATGCAGTTTTGTCAAAAACACATTCGGTTGATTTGATTAGTAGTGTTCTTGATATATGGCACCGAACTCTGCCCTCCAAGCCTGATCATCATCATCTGGCAATGTGCTCTGTGGTATTGTTTCTTCCGAATCCTGTCGATATAGCGCTGGTCTTAAGGCAGCCTCTGGCAATCTGCTTTCTGCCAGATATTGCTTCATTGTAATCATCTCCATCTTGTGCTTTCTCTTGAGTTTCTCCACTTGTTTCCTTAACTTTTCGTTCTCTTCTTGAATTGTTGCATTTTTCCCCTGCAGTAGAAGATCGAGCTTTGTGAGTTTGAAATTTATAATAGTGATGAGATGGTGACAATATATAGTTAGAAATCAGGAGTTTACCTCAGCCTGTGAAGCAGCATCTTCAGCTTCCCTCAACCGAACCAGAAGTTCACCTGCAGCATGCACAGCTTCTGCGGTGTCCTTGAGTTGGACTTTAAGGCTTCGATTTTCTTTCTTTAGTAAATCCCTTTCGCGCTCTCTTTCCACCCTCAAAGCAGAAAGCTCTGCTGAGAGAGCCTTGGCAAAACGGGCGCCATGACGGCCCTTGGCTCCAGCTTTCGAAGCTGCCCTTTTCACCTCTGCAATCCCTTCCATGACGGCCCGATGCTTTGCTTCCAAGTCATTGTACTTCTCCTGCAGTTCGGTGTAATGCTCAATCATTCTAGCATGGTTCACAACAGATCTTTTGACAACATCGTCCAATTCTTCCGTGCACTTCTTCTCTGACGCCAACTCCATCTCCAGCCTTTCTGCTCGCTGCCGATTAGACTCAATCTCGATTCTCAGTTCATCAGTTAGCGAAATCCATTCGCTTTCCATTTCCATCCACCTATCTCTTTCCTTTTCAAGTTCTTCCCAACTATTAACATGAGAAAATGCACTACTTTTTCTTAGCTGGATTGACTGTGACAGCAATGAAGATCTAATCTTGTCCGTGGATTTCCTCGTAGATGAATCAGTATAGACCTGCAGCTTGTTTTTAAGAACTTCAATTTCCCTGACAAGTGCTTCCCTGTCTTCCGGAGTGAAGGGTTTTGGCACGCTTGAACTCAATTCCTGGGTTCCTTGTATCTCACAATTCTCCTTTAAGAACTCAGGACTTCCATCGGCATTCCAAGTCAGAAGCTAGAACAATACATCAGATCATACATACACACAAGGATTATTAACCACACAATATATTTTTAAACATACACAATGCTGATACTACGCCACTAAATCTTAACTTTCTAACCTTAGTTTCATTGTTTGGTGGGACAAAGTTTTCATGTTCGTCCTCATTAATTGGATTTAGTTGGAGCTTCAAAGGACTGAAGGTAGAAGAGCTGCGACACTTGTCAATACTTGCCGCCTTATCACTTTTGCACGTGCATTTCTCTAGCTGCAGAAGAAAAATGAGGAAGTCTTAACTCTGATTTGGTTGGGAACATACAATCCAATAATTTATAATCAATACAAATTCGTCTAAATACCATTTTCTTTAGATGTTCGATTTCAGTTGCTTGATCCTGGCAAACAATTTTAAGCTCCTTCTGTCTCTCAACATCCATATCCTGTAAAGAGTGACAAATGAAAAGCTTGAAGTCAGAGCTATTCTAGTACAGAACCTACACTAAATAAGAGTGTAAATTTTCCACAAACCTTTGAAATGTCATTGATCTCATTGTTTTCACCGCCTTGGCATTTCGCACAAATGAAGGCAGCAGATTGTGAAGTTTGGACAGAAGCATTGGCCTTTTCAGCTGATAGGCAGGGCTTAAGTGCCAAATGTTCAAAAGAGAAGGAGATGGATGATCTAGATGGTGCTGAGTCTCTCCGGTGAGATTCAATGACCTGTAATCCTCTTTGAAGACTGGCAGCCAAAGAATCGGTAGGGCCAGAAAAAATTCTACTTGATCTCAAGGAGGAGGATCGCAGAATGCTATCTGGTTGGAGCGACTGTGACTGTCTTGTTGGATCAGCACAATGTGAAGCTTCCACTTCATTGTTCAATGAGAAGACACAGCTTTTCCTTGGGGAGTTTTTAATCTTCGGAGACTCGGACAACATGGGGCCTTGAAGGACAGGAGATTGATGGCACCCGCTGATTGATAAGCTACTCCTTGAAGAAATATCCACCGGTCCATCCATAGATTCCTTGCTTGAATTAATTGCTTCATTCTCACTCTCCTCCGAGCAGCTTAAATAATGTTCACAGGTATATTCTGTCTCGCAACCTTCAGCAGAGTAAAGGAGGGGATTCTCTCCAATTCCCGGCTCTTCTTCTTTCAGACTCTCTTCATCATGGGAGTTCCGTATGCTATCAATGTGAACCTTTAATTCTTTCACATCATCCTCACCGATGGACATGTATTCTTCAGAATCGTTTTCTATGCGCGGTAACAGAAGTGAACGGTTGAGGCTTAGTCTCAACTGATTCAAGCTTTCACGTGCATTTCCCCTTCTGAAAAATCCCTGGTTGCTGCTGAAAGAGTCGCATGTACTGGACCTGGCTCTCATGAGCTCTTCCTGCATTCAATCAATGTCATGTAAGATGATTCTTTAGGAAGATTTACATAATATCATAAGGAAACGATGACAATACCTTTAACTGTCGAATCTGATCACTCAGGTCATTCACATCATCTTCTGTTATTTCATTAACTACAGGTTCATTTTTCATGAGTTTTGCACGCAGTCCAAACCTGAGGGTGCTTACAGTTTCACTACTATTCCTGCTTGTAAAAAGACACAAGTGGAATAAGTAAACATACACGATATAATAACCTCAGAAATCTAGAATTGGATAAGCACAAAAGGAGCGACGACATTACTTTTGGTCTGGAGAAATGGTGCATATTACAGATAATTTTGCGTTGCCACCAAAGGATTCCCGTAGCAGATGAGTCAGGCGAGAACTCCTATATGGAACTTCTTCGACTTTCCCAGACTGACTGACTTCTGCTAGGATATTTACCAAGCGCCTGCTTAAGGGAAGCCGAAGTTAATCATTAATTAAACTAAATGCACAGGGATAATAACTACGATCTCAGGACCAAATTGTGAGGGACATAGAGACATACCCAAGCTGTGATGTAGACTTCTTTATATACTTTCCTTCTTTCACATGTTGCCTGCTAGCATCATCAACTCCATTTCCCTCGAATCCAGCAAGGTCGACCAGACTAATTCTACTCATCCTTGAACTTCCAAAGCACTTTGATGATGACTCCTGCAAGATACAAGATAGATTTCGAATGAGCAGTGAAGTACAGAATATATAAATGGAATAAAACTTTCGCAGCGAGATCACACTTGGTTTTCACAATACCATAGCATGGAAATTGGAAGGGGGCAAAGGTCTGAAGAAACCACTACCAAACTGAAATTTTAGAATTCTTTTATGTTATGAATGGTCAATAGATGATATTACCTTGCACCAAGACTCTATTATGCATGTAAACATTATGTGTGATCTCGAGCTTTTGGAGTTGATTCTTGTTGTTCCAATCTTTCTATTTGCTAGGCCCTGCACAAAAATTGAATTGAATGCTTGCAATAAACAGATGAAAAAGTGATACTACACAATACTCAGACCATCCTATCTGCTACCTTAATCAACATTTGGGTGACATCCTCGTAGCAAGTTACGTACTCCTCAGTCAGATTTTCTACGTAAAACCCATTTTTGGCATCATCCTTTATCTGGAACAAGTTTAACAACAATCAGTAGGAAAATCAGGATACAAATTTAAAAAGGTGACTCAACTCTCATTCAAAAATGAAATTCATTTTTATGATCCAGTGAAGGGTTAGAGAAGGGTAAATTACCTCCAAATCTCGTTGTGTTGGATCTAGAAGGTCACCAATTTTATCATCATACACCTGTACAAACAAGCATGTATCATGTATGATTAAGAAACGAAATGGAATCATGCAGTCACCTTAAAACAGGGGTAAGAAAGAAAATGCACCTCAAGGAATGAGCACCGACACTGATAATTCACTTGTTTTCCATCAGAATTGTCTTGCTCCTGAGTGGTGATTACAGAAGCAACAACAAAAAGAAAGAAAAAAAAAATTATCACATCACTTCAAATACTTGGACCTTGCTGAATATAGTAATAGTAACATTAATATACCTTCTGAATCTCGAAGAAAAGATTCTGGAAAATGCGTGGCACAATTCCCTCAAGCCCACTGACTGCACCCTCAACCATGGCACTCGGGGGACCCCACATTGTGTGAGTCTTGCCACTTCCAGTCTTACAGATATTAAACGAAATATCGTTCCATGTCAATAAAATTCACAGTAATAAAAGTGGATGAATTTATAAAATTAGACTAGGTTTACCTGTCCATAAGCCACAACCGATGTATTATAACCGGAGAGTGCATCCTTGACAATAGGAGCACCTACTAATTGGTATACATCTCCCTAGAAGTGGACAGGCACAACTCAATAGGTCAATATTGATGCTGATATTTTTCTAAGTACATCATAAATATTAGATCTAGAATTAGGTTAACAAATCATAAGCAAGAGAGATGTATCATAACCGGAGAATGAATCCTTGACTATAGGAGCACCTACTAATTGGCATACACCCTAGAATTTGACAAGCACAATTTAACAGGTCAATGTTGGTGTTGATATTTTTACAAGCACAACTTAACAGGTCGATATGTATACTGATGTTATTCTAAGTGCTGCATAAAAGCTAAGAGCTAGAATTTAGGTTCATAAGCTTATAGAAATATTGAAAGAAAAAAAGAGGAGAGAAAAATTAAAACTCATCTTCCCATGGCAGTAACTATCAGTGTAGTGGTAACTAACCTGTGTTGAATGTGTGTCCAACACCCGATCAAATGTATACTTTCTGTCAGCTACTGATAGTGAATCCTTGGAATCTTTTCTGACTAAAGTTTCACCAATTCCAAGACCTTCAGTTGGCTTAATCCTCACCACAACCTATCGAAACACCAGATGTAACAAAAACTTGATTTTAGAAAATATCACTATCTAACCATCCAAACTTCCAAACTGAATATACAGTTCTATCAAATTTAAGTCCACATCCAATAGGAACAAATTAACGAATGCAGTATTCAACAAAAATTGCCAATTAGGGTTCGTCGGTACCTTGACTGGTGGATCGGGAACATCGCAAACCTTTCCCTGGACAATAGATGCTGTTACTTCTTCCGGCTGAGGCTCAACCTTGAATTTCGATAGTGACTTTTTGGAGAATGAAATCGATGGGGAAAGTGGAGGATCGCGTAATTGAATGTTGGGATCAATCGGAGCTACATTCTCGGAATCGGATCTGAGTCTCGAGCGCCGGATTGAAGTCCCCTTCTGCTTCGATTTCGCTAGCAAACTCTTGAACGGCGCTGAAGCCGATATGCTTCCAAAAAATCTGCTGTTTTCAGAAATCCCTGCACCGGACATTGACATATTCAATTCAGCAGCTAACAAATTACGAATTTATGATCAAGATCTGAATGGAAGAGGAAGAATAATTGCGGTTTAAGAGAGAAAGAAAGAGAAAGAGGGGAATAATGGAGAGAAGGTGTTAGATTTGAAATTTAAATGTTGTATGTGAAAGAGAGACGTTAGAACCGTAGGGCATAAATGACCGTTGGAAATGCCTTGCGCATGAGGAGCGTTTGAAAATTCAAAACAAGGTATTAAATGACGAAAATGGACATCCCTGCATTATTCGCCTGGCCAACATTTATGGGCTCGGCCCATTTAAGGAAAATATTTACTACAAATTGATTTCTATCCGCGAAAATATACATGTATAATAAAGGTATATATAGGGGATGTTTGGGAGTCAGCGGATCCGCTAGCAGATAGCAGATTCGGGGAGAGAATGTGAGACAATATGCTCTACCAATATGCTATATGCTGGTCAATATGCTGTCATCCAAACAGCCCCATAATCTATTCCCGTACTTGTACCTCAAAATTACTACTACCTCATTTCTCATATAAGTGAACCATTTGTATAGTAGTAATTATTCATTGGATAACTTTGACTAATTTTTTTAACATAGTTATATAAGAAAGAAACATAGTCATGTGAGATCTTATTAGATTCGTCTAATCGCATAGTTTTAGAATATCAATTTTTATAATTTTTATTTATATACAATTTGAATTATAAACATTTAAAAATGTCTCTTGGACTGCGTGAAATGCAGGAATGGTATATTTATATGAGAACAGAGGAAGTATTGTGTTTTTAATGGGACTAAGAAAGTATTTGACTTAAAGAAACAAAATACTCATGTATAATAATCACATCATCGGGGTTGGGGACTTACCCTAATGGTCAAGTCTCCCTTCTCTCAACCATAGGTTGGAAGTTCGATCCCCACTCGGCCCCCTATCCCCTCCCCTTTATCCTCCTTTGTAATTTGTGTAGTTTGGACTCTCACACACTTTTGCCGACACATGAGTGTCACTGTTTAAAAAAAAAAAAAAAAAAAAAAAAATAATAATAATAATAATAATAATAATAATAATAATAATAATAATAATAATAATAATAATAATAATAATCACATCATCCCATAATCAAATATTTACATATGCATTCAAATTCATGAATGGTCTAATACCCCTATGCATTCAAATCTTGGTCTAGAGGTATGTGGAGATAACAAAGAGATGTTGATGAAGTGGTGATTATGAATTAGTTTGGTTTAAAAAATAAATAAATAAAATTGTCATTGAAAATTAGTTTGAACTTTGAAGTATATTTGTGATTAATTAAAATTTGTATGGATTTTTGGATGGCAATAAGTCGTCTCGTGATTTAAGAGTATGTGAGAATAATGACTCAGCACTTGTACTTTCAATTGATCAGGCATAAGTGACGTCTTGTGATTTAAGAATATGTGAGAATAATGACTCAACTCTTGTGCTTTCACTTGATAGGCATAAGTGACTAAGTGAGAACCAATTTTCATCGGATCACTTAAGTAAGTTTGAAAAGTACGATTTGCACCATATTCTTTTAGATGAGAGTATTATTGTTAATCTTCTTGTTAAACGGTTTTGTGGAGGAAGATCTCTTTGTGACTTGGGCTTTTTGATAAAATTTTGTTGATTTTTTTTTTCAAAATATTAGCACTCATGTGTCGGCAAAAGTGTGTGGAAATCCAAACTACACAAATTACAAAGAGGATACGGATGGACAGAGAGCCGGGTGAGAATCGTACACTCAACCATAAGATTGAAAGTCAGACTATCTATATCCATAACCACCCAACCATCTAATCATCTCATTATTTAATTAATTTCTCTCTCCTCCAACTCATCAATATTCATCACAACCCAACCACCCAAATTTTATATACTTTATCAATAATCACCCAACCATCCAACCACAATAGAAGTATTATATATAATTATTTAATTTACAATTTTAAATTATGTTGAAATATAAAAAAATAATAATGTATCAAAAATATAAATATTTTATCTTACTTATAAAGAATAAAAAATCTAAAATTTTAATATCGTTTTTATTTATTTTTATTTTCTAGAAATTTTTTAATGGGTTAAATATGTCAAAATTGATATATTATGTATTTAACAAAAATATAGCAAGAGTGATCTCTATTTGTAGAGAATGAAAAATTATAAAATTTGGTATATTTTTTATTTATTTTTATTTTAAATTATAAAAAATATAAAGATTTTAATGAGATTTGTTTAAAATTTTAGTTGACCAATGGGAATGAGACAAATGTCTCAATCTCATTGGTCAAGAAGGATGAGACCAAGTGGTCTCATATCTCATTTGGTCGACCACCCCATTGAGACCACATCTCATTTTTGCTTTTTTTTTTTGAATAATAATGTGGCGATTGGGGCTTGGTGGAGAAGATCATGGTTGGAGGTAGTCTCAGGGAACATGACCTTGGCCAAGTCCCCTTTCACTTTTTTTTTTTTTTTTTTCCTTTTTTTGCCTTCAACGTAGATTTAGCTAGGACTTTATTACTTCATCTTCCCGCAGTAACTTACCCCTACCCCTTTATGGCATTATGTTTTCCCTTTTTCTCAAATAACTTCATATCAAATCAAATTTTTTTGTATACCGAAAGATTTAGTACGGTATCAGATGAATTCCTTCCTACCGTAAATTTTAGTACATACTACCTCCGTTCTTTTTTATTTGCACGTTTTAACTTTTGTCACTGTTCATTGAGTAGCTTTGACTCGATTTTTTAATATAATTATATAAGATAAAATATAGTCAAATGAGATCTTGTTGAATTCGTTTAATCGCATAGATTTAGAATATCAAATTTTCATAATTTTTACTTGTATGGAATTTGAGTTATTACGGATTAAAAATGTGCATTGGATTGCGTGAAATGTGGGTATGTTGCATTTATTTAGGAACGACGAAAAATTTTCGATACCTTATGCCGCCTCCATGATCCATTGAGATAGCTTCTGGGCAGATCACAGTCGTCCCTTATGCGAGGATCTCCAATCAGCCATCAATATCCATCAGGTCTTGGACACCATGGATGGAACTCCCAACTCCCAATTAAACCATACCAGAACAGCTCCTAAACACTCAGACCCAATTGGAATAATTTCAATCTTCAAAAACCAAGTGTCGTTAATCTAATTCAAATACCACAACTACAAATACAAATATGTCACAGAAAATAAAGTACAACCGCAGTATAAACAAATAACCAAACCATTCAATTCCTTCTCTATAACTCACACTACTGGCCAAACAAAGATACAAAATCGAGAATAGAAAACAGCCAAAACAGGAAAGAATACAAAAATACTCTCCACCATTTTTTTACCATCGTAATAAGTACAGCCTTGTGATGAACACTTGCACAACAAATCAGAAGACTAAAAAAAAAAGCTAGATTGGATCCAATCTTCAAATATATATAGATATAGATATCCGGCAATCTGATTTACATCTCGATGAAAATTGCAATAACAAAATCTAAGCTAAGCTAAAATCCAAACCTCAGAACTTTCAAAAAAACCATTGAATTCAATCTCTCTCTGCTGGGATCTAGTTTGTTGTATGACATCACCGTCATAGCTGAGATGTATTTTGTCCACCAGGATACGACCACAATCCACGTACTGCTTTTTTTTCCTTTTCCTTTTTCAATGTCCTATGAAAAAGTAGTTATGCAGCAATTCCTAAGGAAAAAAGAAAGGAAATATCAGGGAGTGGGAAGTATATCGGATTTTGTTCAACACCAAGTAACATTTATGCACAATACTCAGTACTTCCCAAAACCTAAAAAGGCTTGGTTGGAATTATTCTGATCTTAAGGTATAGATCATGCAAGAAAGTAATAGGTCATTTTGAATTTTTGATTGAGAAGAAGAAGCCGATACGCGCAAAGTACGGGAAAGCATGGCAATACTCACTGCATTTATAGACTATCTTCTTTCATCTCATGCATGTCAGCAAATATCAGCACAAGCACAACTTAATTTGACCTCAAGTTATCGTTGTGGCAAACTAGGAATATGGAAAACATGATTCTTCACATATTAAGACACTTGTACGAGCTAAAATGGCAAACATGAGATGTTATTGAGGATTGTGCAGGTTTCAAGAGAACAATGATTTTATCTTTTCATTTGAATCAAACTTTTAAGTACTGGGATACCTCTTAATCTGAATAATTCATCTATAACATAAATCAATCATGATCACCAAATAGGCACATATCAAATTTGCAAACACAAAAGAAGTAGAAAGTTAGGGAGTTGATGTGGAGTCAAATATAAGAAGCATAACTAAAAACTGAGAAAGATTCAGCTTATAACATCTTGGAGTTCATTAAACTTCTTGGATCACACTTTGCATGTAAAAGTTACCACCTGATCTCCCACTACATAAAGGTAGTAGAATAATCGATAATGAAATTGAACTACACGCAAAAGGCATTCGAAGATGCATATATTGCGCATTTATATTCCCCAAATCCTTTCAATCAATCACTAACTTTGAATTTATGAGACAAGTACTTGTTTCCACAGGTCCTTTTCATTTAATACATTCAGATATGCTATATACACAAGACCTAAGATTTCTGAACATAAAACAGGAAGCAGCAAGTTTATTAGTTTTCTGCTATACATAAAAAAGGAACCAAGGGTATTGTGTAAACAGAATTAGATATTGGAATTCGCGTCTAACAAGAACATTCATCTGAGTCGCGCATCAATCGTATTTCTAGAAAACTAGTATAAAATAGCTAAAATATTTCAGTTACTCAAACAAGAATCACAGTAATTTTATTGTGAGGCCGAGAGGTATACCTCTTTTGGATTGTCTACTTGGGAGATCGTATCCCACAGCATACTCCTCAGAATCCTTAGCAGTGACATTTTCTGGCGTCTCAAGTGCATAACCAAATCTACCGGGATTATCGAGCTCAGAAGGTGTTGATTGCCAAGTGGGATCGCCATAAACTATACCATTGCGGTAAAGATCGCAATACGATCCTTCATAGCTACCAGTTGATGCAGAAAATGAAGCCTTTGTGGCCAAACTTGTTCCGCTGTTTCTTCCAAATCCTCCAGCACCAATTGCATAGCTATTTTCATCACCTCTATAACCGGCATTACCCCCATTGTATCCAGAAGAACTAACAGCAATCGATGTACCAATGGGAGAAGCACCCCAATTTGATCCATTGTTTCCAAAGACCCCTAGGCCACCACTTCCCGAACCAAAGTATGAAGAAGAATTAGCATTATTACCCAAATTATTAAGGCCACTATTTCCCCATACATTTCTAGATGATGAATTGAAAAAGGAATCACTTCGGCTGCCACTGTTATTGTAACCAATAGGTGTAGTATTCCTGCTCTGGTTACTGCTAAAATATGGATTCATAACACGACTGTAACCCAAATTGCTGCTAAAGTTAGAAACCCCACCAAACCCAGCATTTAACCCTTGTTCCATATTCATACCCATTGCATAAGCAGGAGAACCAAAGTGAGAGAACCCAGTACGCGCACTAGCTAATGGACTATATCTTCCATCCATCCTAACACCATATCCTCCAACTCCAAGTGAGCCTATATTATACCCCTGTGGATAGCTGTTAATTAAGTTGTTCGCTCGGCTAAATGCATAACCAGCAAGTGGGCTCCGAGTAGGACCTGGTGATAATTCTTTTGGAATAGCTCGTTTTACTTCAACCATCTTACCATTGAGTTCATGAAAGGTTTTGTGCAACACTCTGTCCACAGCATCCTCCGAATCATATGTTATAAAACCAAAGCCTCTTGGTCTTTGAGTGTTGTGATCATACATCACTACGACATCTGTTATAGTGCCAAACTGTTCGAAGTAGCTTTTGAAGTCACTCTCAGTGACCGTGGATGCTAATCCTCCTACAAAAATCTTTTTAGTACGCCCAGTACCTGGTGAACCCTGAATACTGCTGCTGCTACTGCTGTTTCTGTTTATGAGCTGTTGATCATCTCTTGGAACAGCTTTCTTCGCTTCCACCTGAAAGGTGAAATTTCCGTTAGCACAATATGGGTGGCGTTGTTGTCCAAGGAGACAGGATTCCATAGGATATGTAAGAGATCTACACCCATTTGAAGAACACAGAAAACTCCTTAATCTTATAACACTGTCCAAGATTGAAAACAAGGTCACCATTTATATAGTACACAAACTAAACAACTGTAAATGTAGATCCGATTGATTTAAGTCTGAGTCCATATAGAAACACATCTCCAACTTCAAAGACAATACAATCAACTTAGTAAAAGTGAAGAATCAGAAAACCCAATCAACTTACTGTTCGCCCATCAATTACATGTTTCTCCTTAACCACTCTTTCAGCAACTGCAGGATCAGCAAATACAATAAAGCCAAAGCCACGAGCACGACCTGTGGTTCGATCTCTCATTATCACTGCCTCCAGAACTTCTCCAAAAGCTCCAAAGTATTCTTTAAGACGTTCCTCATTTGTGTCCCAGGAAATTCCACCAATAAAGAGCTTTCCTTGATCCTTCTCCATTTTTCCTCTAATTCCATACCAAATTAACACATCTGAAAATAACCATCTGATCTTGTCAAATGCCCGAACCGATTCAAATAGGAGATGAATACAATTTGAATCGCGCATGGCAGATGAGCTTAAAAAATTGTAGAAAGAATTGGAACAAAAAATATTATCAACATCGGGAGACAAATCTAACATATCCAACTACAGACGAGAATCGAAGAAACAAAAAACTGGAAAAAAGACACAATACCTTATCCAGAAAATCAGCCAGGTAACGAGAAACGGTGAATGATCAGGAAATGCAGGATTTAATTCAAAATCATTGGATCCCTGATCAATCGATCGCGATCGGAGACCTGGAATTCACAATACATACAGATCAGAAAATCAGAATCCATAATCATAAATTACAAAAAGAAACTAAAATTTGAATACAAAATTAAATTTAGAAAAGAACACACACACACACAAAAAAGAATAAATAAATAATACCACACAACAATGCGAAGTTCATTTGATGAATATAGGCTCACCTAGCCGAAGGGAGAGGGAAAATTACAAATATGAAAAATCAAAAACAAAAAGTAAGATGAAACTAAGATCTAATTAGAGGAATATATACGGAAATGAAAACAGAGGGGTATGTTCATCCTCTCTGTCTCTCTCCCCCTCATACACACTCCCTCTATCTCTATCTCTATCTCTCTCGGGGTATATATATAGCTGTATCTTTCAAGGTCCTTCTCAGTTCTCATAGCTTTATTTATCCTCCAGACCTTTTTCACTCTTATTTTTTAAATCTCAAAAATTGAATATTAAAACTAGTTTTAAAAAGTTTTAGGAACCAAATAAATCATTCCATTTTTTAGCAATAATGTATAGGAATGTTAAGATAATTTTTGTATTTTTTTACTGAACAATCTATACAAGCGGCTATGAAGAAGTGGTGGGAACGAATGTTACACAAATTACAAAAAGATAAAGGCAGGATAAAGGCTGGGTGGGGTAAGTCTTCATTCTAATTGTACGATTAAAAAAAATGTTGAACAGCCTATACATGCAATAGTACGATAAAATTGAATGTTTATTTGAATTAGAAATTTATTTTTCAAATTATGTTTTGAATGGACCATATTAGACGTACTAATAAATTCGGATGAGTTTGAAGGGTTGCATTTTTCTCAATTTATTCTACATTCACAATGACTATAATATCATAATCACAAGTGATTTTGTAAGAATTTTGCGTACATGTATATAGGGTTTATTAGTTTGGAGACAAATGCGAATACGTATATGAGTACATGGGTTACAGCTTCAATAATACATCACTCATCAGTTAATTTGAGTAGTAGGAGTATCATCTTACATCTAGCTTTAATTAAGTTGTTGGTATTTCGAAGTTACTCATATACTGTATTTCAAAAAGTTTAGGTGGGGTTATGTTGCACCCAATAATTACTTATTGGATTATACTATTACTTATTCAATACTAGTGAAATGTTACAATGATTTCTTTAAGCATTCACATTCATATGTCCGCAAAATGGTACATGGCCTATTTGAAAATGAGTTGTTAGCTGTTAACTGATTATGTGAGTAATAATTAATTAAAATTAGCTGTTTGACAATTTTGAGACCAACTTTTTACCTAGAATAAACTAAAATCCAAAATGCTGTTATTTGCAGCGGTTTCAAAAGAGCTGATTGAACACTATTTTAAGTTATTTTGTACTCCCTCCGTTTTTTAAAAATTGTAACATTCCTACATTTCACGTTATCCAATGTACATTTTTAACGTTTAATATCTCAAATTGTGTAAAAGTAAAAATTATAAAAATTTGATATTCTAAAACTACACGATTAGACGAATCTAACAAGATCCCACTTGACTATGTTTTATCTTGTATAACTGTGTTAAAAATTTGAATCAAAGTTGTAACACCCCAGATTTTTATCAACGTCCAAGTGTTGAAATATTTCCGAGAAGAAGAAAATAATTTATCACAATAAATTATTGCTCGGAAATAAAACGCCGATAGATTTAAATTCAAAATGGAATAAAAGAGGGAAAGGAAGCCCGAAGACATTCCATGAATTGAGTAAAAATAATTGGAGTTAAGTTCATGAAGGAAAAGAATTTTAATTCCAAGAACCCGTGAAGTCGAATTACACGGGAATAAAAAGACGACGGATTAGAAGCCGACGAATCCGAGACCGACGGACTTAAGATCTCAAACATGAAGTTCATTTGAGTCAAGATAAACTTAAGATAAGAATTTATGACCCGAGAATGACCCGAAAAATCGAGCCCGAAAACGTAAGAGAATAGAAGTCCGAAAGAGAGGAGGAAAAGCACGACGGATCGCACGACCCCGCCCGGACCGAAGTCCAGGCGTGTTTGGCGCGCTGTCCGCGCGGGATTTGGGAGAACCCCGCGCCAACCCCGCGTGGGTCGACAGACGCGTTTGTCGCGTTCGGTGGCGCGCACCCGGCGCGGCTTTTGGCCGATTCGCGCGCCAACCCCGCGCCAAGGTCCTGACAACAGCCATTGTCGCGTTTTGGCGACTTTCTTGCCATATTCCTTGACCCCAAGGTTGGGAATCCGATCTATCACGGGAGGGAACATCATTTGGACGTTATGTAATCAATCATATCTCCATTTTCAGTCATTCTAATCAATCATTCACTCCCAAACTCTCCAAAAACTCTCTCTAAGCCAAACACCTTCCGGCGAACTTCCGGCGAACTTTCCGGCAACCAAATCCTACCAAGGTAGTGAGGAGATCAAGGATTTGCAAGCATTGGATTGTTGGTAAGGTGTCAATCAAGTTTCCTTATTGCTTTAAGATCATAATCAACCTTCTAACTTACGGATCCTTACTTGCAAACACGTTCGTAGCCAAAGGAGAAGAAGAACGTGTTGCGTAGATTCGTTCGTGGCGATTTTGGACAAATCGATCAACCTTAGAACGTTCAAGGAACTCACTCACTGTAAGTTGATAACTTACATATCAATACGGGTGGTTTGAAGACATCCGAAACATTGAATCTTAAACGAAACGTTAAAATCAAACCTAAAAACCCCAATCTACGTATTTTCTGAAATCCGAACAAAACTCTTACTTCGAGCGTTCAAACCTGAAAACTCAAAACTAAGATTTTGATCCTAAGATCTCAAGCTATATTGTGTAAAAATTTCAGAATTTTTCATCAAGTTTTGATACCCCAAATCAAGTCGGACATATTCTGCGTTTTTAAGAACTTTAAAAAATTTTCAGATTTCTTAACCGAACTTGATGAGCATATTTCTATCATTTCTAGTCCGAACCAATCTTCATGATCTAAACAAAAGTTATAGATCTATGAGTCTTGAATACCTCTGTAAAATTTCATGCATTTTCATCAAGTTTTGAAACCCCAAATCGAATCGGACATATTCTGCGTTTTAAAGAATTTTCAAAAGTTCACAGATTTCTTAACCGAACTTGATGAGCTTATTTCTATCATTTCTAGTACGATCCAATCTTTGAGTTCTAAACAAAAGTTGCATATAATCATGTCTAGTATGTGCATATAAAATTTCAGAATTTTTGAAGCTCATTTGATATGTTAAAAAGTCAAATCTTTGAGATGTGTCAAACCTGAATCCTGACAGCATACTATTTGAGTAGAAAACTTGATTTTTGACATGCTTCCCATCGTTTTTACGAAAAACTCAAAACATGAAAGTTGTTCATTGGGATGTTTTTGAGCTACTGTGAAAATTTCAGATCAATCGCCTAAGAAATGGATTTTTAAACTGAAAAGGCGTAAACTGTGACATCGATCGATTTTTGAAATCTTTTAAACAACGATCGAAATCTTGTGATACGATAAAGCTATATTTTTGAAAATCCCGTTATACTAAAGTTGAAACAATATCGGTTACATAAAATCAGGGGGTGAGTGCTCTGCAGGGTGCCCTCCTAATTGTGCAATTTGTGCCAAAACGGCAATGACTATCACGCGCGAAAAATCAACAAAACGGCATCTTATATTTTGCCTATCCTCTCGAGTGTATCCGTATGGGTTACTCGAGGCTCGATGGAGCGGTACTGGATATGGCATATTTGGTCACAAGAGACCAACTGCCTACCCTCTCGAGTGTATCCGTATGGGTTACTCGAGGCTCGACGGAGTGGTACTGGGTATGGCGTATCGGCTGCGGCCGCCGGATCACCGGCTAGATGATATGTTACTTATGAAATTGGCTGAGGCCGCCGGATCACCGGCTAACTGTTACTATTGATATCTGCCGTTATTATTTTGGCCTATCCTCTCGAGTGTATCCGTATGGGTTACTCGAGGCTTGACGGAGCGGTACTGGATATGGCGTATTTGGTCACAAGAGACCAACTGCCTACCCTCTCGAGTGTATCCGTATGGGTTACTCGAGGCTCGACGGAGTGGTACTGGGTATGGCGTATCGGCTGCGGCCGCCGGATCACCGGCTAGATGATATGTTACTTATGAAATTGGCTGAGGCCGCCGGATCACCGGCTATCTATTGTTGAGATGATGGCGTAACGGGAAATATATTAAAAAGCTCAGATTTTATGAAATTGGCTGCGGCCGCCGGGTTGCCGGCTAAATTTAAATATCGTTTTGATGGTGGCGTATCGGTGAAAATTTTTAAAGCTCAAATTTTTATTTACTTTCTTACGGCATTAATCATGTTTTTAAATCATGTCTTAAATAATTGCCCATGCCTAAGTTTTAAATTATGAAATTAATTGCGTCTTTAAAGTATGCATTATCTTCGCATTTTTAAAATAAAATGTTTTTATGAATGGCAAAAAGTTTTATCTTAATTACTAAAAATCTAACCCCTTTATTGCTACGTAAGGATTAACTTACTCAGTATTTTATAATACTGATAAAAACCGTTGTTCATTTTTTTTCTGTTACAGAGTACGAAGCATGATCACTCATTGGGGGATCATTTTGGATACTTAGTTATTTATTTTACGTGACTTGCATGAACGGGTCTGTTCAACCCGTGGTTTGGCCATGTCGGCCCTATATTTCAATTTCCGCTGCATACACTTTACTTCCGCTGCTATTTTATATATTCTCGCTGCAACTCTGATGTAGTATTTTTAAATTATCTATGAATGGGCTACTTGAATATTTTAAATCCTGAAAAACCATAGCCTTACATCTCTATAGTAAGCTCGGAGAAACCGTGTCTTGCTAGAGAGGTGTGGCGGTGGCATCCCGGCCTGGGTTATCAAATCCGGGGTGTTACAGAGTGGTATCAGAGCCCAGAATATTTTAAAACTACTATTTTAAAGAGCTCGGAATATTTTTTAAACTATTATTTTCAAGTATTATTATTTTTAAAGTTACCATTTCTAAACTAGTAATATATTTTAAAGAACCCAATTATTATTTTGAAGTTAAAGCCCAAATTTTTAGCCCAAAATTTTTTTTAGAAGCCCAAGAAATTATTTTGGCCCAATAGCCTTGTTTTTATTTAAAGCCCAAATAATTTATTTCTTTCGGCCCAATATAGCGGCCCAAACCTTTTATCCTTATTTTAACATATCCATGGAATAAATTTGCTTTTAAAACCCATGGATAAATAAATATATGCATAAAATTTTTTTTTCGGGGGGGATCATCACTACATGTGCATATTGCATTTCTATACCTTAGAGAACCTAGAAGCGTTATGTTGTAACCTAGATCTTTTCCTTGCACTAGATGGCTAACCAAGACATGATGAACTTAATGATCAAAATGATGAACGCTCACTTTGATTCCCAACAAACCATACAACAAATGGAACATCGTATGGCCCAATTGGAAGCAAATCTGCACCATATGGGAAAACTTAAGAGAGGCGGACCATCACCGCATAAACCAACTCGAAGACCAAATCCAAAACCTCACTACACAAAATCCATTTCTAAAGGAACTTGTTGATGCTCATGGGAAGGACTTGAACCACATTTTCCTTAAAAATCTAAATCACTTGTTCTTACAACAGATGGCGCCTCGAGGACGACCAAGGAAATTCCCTGCCACCCCCAACACCCACGGCACGCCGGGACAACCCAATGAGCAGGCACCTAACGCGGAGGTGCCAAACCCGGCAGGACCAATGCCCAACCCTACGGAAGGGCGACTGAAAAATGTGGAGGAATTACTAGTCGCACTGGGTAATGCTTACGTTAACCAGGGTGGAGCTGCCGCAGCGCCACCACCGGAGGCGAGGATCAACTACTTGGTTGCAGTGAACCCCTACCGACCTTCTCATTACGTCGGGGAGGAAGACCCCGCTAAGTTGGAAGAATGGTTGAGAACCTTCGACAAATTGCTAAAGGCGGTGAGATGCCCGGAGGGGGAGAAGGTCCATGTGGCCTCGTACTATCTGGGTGGCGAGGCTGACGACTGGTGGCAGGCTACCCAAGGGAAGCTGGCAGAGGATGACAAACCTTACTCGTGGAACGAGTTCATGGAGTTACTCCGGGAGCGCTTCTACCCGATGAGTACTAAGGCAGCACTGTACGAGGAGTTCTCATCCCTGAAGCAGGGAGAGAAATCTGTTCAAGAATACTATGCACGGTTTAGGGAATTGGTGAGATTTGCGCCCAGGATGGTACCTACTGACGGGGAGAAGGCGCAAAAGTTCGAAATGGGATTGAACTTGTCAATTCGAGAGGTGATTACTGGAGTTTATTACCCGGACTTGCAATCTGTCTACGATCGGGCAGTAGCAGTAGCACGAGTGCAACAGCTAAAGAGGAAGGCTACTGGGGAATCTAGCCGAGGGGCGCAAGGCCCAGACAAAAGGAACAGCGATAACCGGGCGAGCAACACTATTGGCGGGAACAACTTTCGGCGAGGGCCGAACGGGAATGCTCAAAACAACTATGGTCGGAATGTCAACCAAGGAGGACGAGTGCCGCCGTGCCCAAGGTGTGGCAGGCCGCACCTGATGAGGAAATGTCCTCAGATGGGCGAGTGCTTCCGGTGCGGCCGAATTGGCCATCGGAGGGAGGAATGTCGAACCCGACTCGAGAACATCGCAAAAAGAGAAGACTTGGTCATTGGACCTAATAAGCCGTTCAACCAGGGGGGTAGGAATGGCAACAATCAAGGATATCGGCCTCTCCCAAATCCGAACCAGCAGCAAAACGCGAACCCAAATCAAAACCAACCAGCCAATCAAGGGAGGCCGATGGGGAGGTTGAACGTGATCAACCAGGCTGACATACACGAGCATGGTGACGTGATGACAGGTACTTTCCATGTCCTAAGTACTCCACTTAGAGTCTTATTTGATTCCGGAGCCAGTTGTTCGATTTTATCTTCGAGAGTCGTAACTGAACTAGATCTACCTAAGTGCGAGACGATTAGCTTAAGCATCCAACTGCCCTCTGGAGAAGTAATAACCTGCTCTAAACGCTACAATGGAATACCCATAGTGATAAAGAACGTAGAGTTTTTCGCAAACTTGGTAGAGTTCAACGTCAGAGACTTTGACGTCATACTAGGAATGGATTGGCTAACCCGGTATAAGGCCGTGATCGAGTGTCAAAAGCAAAAGATCACGTTGTCAAAAAGTAGGGGAAAAAGAGTCATCTTCTACTCTCAACCCCCTAAGAAATCTAACAAGATAGTCAACGTCCTAAAGTTAGGTAGCCTAATGCGTAAGGGCCACACGCTATACGCATGCTACGTTCACAACCTCGAGTCTGAAGGAGTAAAGATAGACAACATTCCGGTGGTGAGAGAGTACCCGGATGTGTTTCCAGATGACGTTCCTGGCATGCCCCCTGAGAGGGATCTCGAGTTCACCATAGATCTCATCCCGGGAACGGAACCGGTATCAAAGGCTCCTTACCGCATGGCACCGCCGGAGATGAAGGAGCTAAAGGAACAGCTCGAGGAATTGCTGGAAAAGGGATATATTCGACCGAGTACGTCTCCATGGGGAGCACCGGTCTTGTTCGTCAAAAAGAAGGATGGGAGTCTGAGACTGTGTATCGACTATAGAGGACTTAATCAAGTCACTATCAAGAACAAGTACCCGTTGCCTAGAATCGAGGATCTATTTGACCAGCTGAAGGGAGCTACTGTGTTCTCCAAGATCGACCTGCGTTCGGGATATCATCAGATGCGAATTGCTGAGAAGGACATCCCGAAGACAGCGTTCAGGACTCGCTATGGGCACTACGAATTCACAGTACTGTCATTCGGATTAACGAACGCCCCGGCAATGTTCATGAACCTCATGAACAACGTGTTCCGAGGACTATTAGATAAATGCGTTGTGGTATTCATAGACGACATCTTGGTCTACTCAAGGGACGAGGAGGAACATTCCGAGCACTTGCATAAAGTGCTGAGGATCCTCCGAGAAAATCAGCTATATGGGAAGTTGTCCAAATGCGACTTCTGGCTGAGGGAAGTAACATTCCTTGGGCATATCGTATCCGCCAGCGGAGTGGCGGTGGACCCAGCAAAAATCTCGGCTGTAACCGAGTGGGTACCACCGAAGAGCCCAACGGAGATAAGAAGTTTTCTCGGACTGGCGGGCTACTACAGGCGATTTGTACCAGACTTCTCCAAAATCGCCCGCCCATTGACGCAACTGCTGAAGAAGGGGGTGAAGTATGACTGGACGGGCGAGTGCGAAGCCGCATTCCAGGAACTAAAGAAACGACTTACCACGGCGCCGGTGCTGGCGCTACCATCAGAGCATGGAGACTTCGAGGTGTATAGCGACGCCTCGAGAGAAGGACTGGGATGCGTACTGATGCAGGATCAAAAGGTCATAGCTTACGCATCACGACAATTGAAATCGCATGAGCAAAACTACCCGACGCACGACCTGGAACTGGCCGCGGTCGTGTTTGCCCTGAAAATCTGGAGACACTATCTCTATGGGCGGAAGTGTCGGATGTTCACCGACCATAAGAGCCTCAAGTACATATTCACGCAAAGAGAACTGAACTTGAGGCAAAGGAGATGGTTGGAACTGATCAAAGATTACGACCTAGAAGTTGCGTATCACGAGGGCAAGGCCAACGTCGTGGCCGACGCCTTGAGTCGAAAGGCACAACACGTCACGAACTCACTGGTGATACCGGCCGAGTTGTACAGAGATTTGGCGAAATTAAGCCTGGAACTGGTGCATCCCGGTACGGTAACCGAGGTCGTCAACGCAATGGTAGTAAGCCCTACCGTATACGAAGAGATACGACTCGCCCAGTCGGGTGACGAACAGATGAAGGAAATAAGGAGAAGCATTGCCGAAGGAAAGGCAGAAGATTTCCAGATTCATGAGGACGGGAGCATCCGCTTCAGGGGAAGATGGTGTATACCGCGGGAATCCATAGATCTAAAGAAGAAGGTGATGGAGGAAGGACATAGCACCCCCTACTCGGTCCACCCCGGAGGAGATAAGCTATACAAGGACTTGAAGAAAAATTATTGGTGGCCGAACATGAAAAGAGAGGTGGCCGAATTCGTGGCAAGGTGCCTTACCTGCCAGAAGATCAAGGCAGTACGGCAAAAGCCCTTAGGATTAATGCAACCATTAGAGATCCCAAGCTGGAAGTGGGATAGTATCTCTATGGATTTCGTTTCAGGGTTACCACGTTCGCCAAAAGGAATGAATAAGATCTGGGTGATCGTGGATAGGTTAACGAAGGCCGCCATTTTCATCCCGATGAAGGACACTTGGACAATGGACCAACTAGCAAGAGCGTACGTAGACAATGTGGTGCGCCGGCACGGGGTGCCGCACGATATCATCTCTGATAGGGATAGCAGATTCGTCTCCCAGTTTTGGACCAAGCTGCAAGCAGCTCTGGGGACACAGATAAAGATGAGTACGGCGTTCCACCCTATGACGGATGGACAGACGGAGCGAACTATACAGACGCTGGAGGACATGTTGAGGGCTTGTGTGTTGGAATTCAAGGGAAGTTGGGAGCACCATTTACCATTGATCGAGTTCTCCTATAACAACAGTTACCATGCGAGCATCGGCATGGCGCCCTTCGAGGCACTATATGGACGAAGATGCCGGAGCCCATTGAGTTGGGAAGAGAACGATCGAGTAATGACAGTAGGACCACAACTGGTGGAGGACATGGCTCAGCAAGTTAAGGTTATCCAGGGGAAGATAAGAGCCGCTCAGGACCGGCAAAAGAGTTATGCGAACGTGAGACGGCAGGACTTGGAATTTCAAGTCGGTGACAAGGTCATGCTAAAGGTCTCACCGATAAGAGGCGTAATGCGCTTTGGCAAGCGAGGGAAACTGAGCCCACGATACATAGGGCCGTATGAGATCCTCGAGAGAGTGGGGAATCTAGCGTACCGGCTAGCACTGCCGCCTCAACTAGCACGCGTCCACGACGTGTTTCACGTCTCCCAACTAAGGAAGTATGTGCCCGACGCATCGCATGTACTCCAACCGGACGTAATCGAACTGGATGATGACTTAACCTATGAAGAAACCCCGGTGAAAATACTCGACCACAAGGAGAGGGTGACAAGGAATAAAACTGTAAGAATGGTCAAGGTCTTGTGGTCCAACCACGAAATGGAGACGGCAACCTGGGAATTGGAAGCCAACATGCGACAACGTTACCCTACCCTCTTCCAAAACGACCGGACCACAGTTATGGAGACATAACTGTATTCTTAAGGGGGGGAGGGTGTAACACCCAAGGAAAACCAAATTCAAATTGTTTTGAACTACGTAATGACTTGATCCCTTCACAGGGTACGTAGGCAACTTGGAAATTTCAATTCTGGGTTCAGTCAAACAATAATCAAATAATAATCAAACAATAACCAAACAACAATCAAACAATAATCAAACAATAATCAAACAACAAACAATAATCAAACAATAATCAAACAATAATCAAACAATAATCAAACAACAAACGACGATCAACAGTCGAACAATAATTCAATAACACAATATCACAAATAGTAAACAAAAAGGACCATAACTCTTCGCGCGAGAAAAGCCGAAGCACAACTTCGAGGACGAAGTTGATTCTTAAGGGGGGGAGAGTGTAACACCCCAGATTTTTATCAACGTCCAAGTGTTGAAATATTTCCGAGAAGAAGAAAATAATTTATCAAAATAAATTATTGCTCGGAAATAAAACGCCGATAGATTTAAATTCAAAATGGAATAAAAGAGGGAAAGGAAGCCCGAAGACATTCCATGAATTGAGTAAAAATAATTGGAGTTAAGTTCATGAAGGAAAAGAATTTTAATTCCAAGAACCCGTGAAGTCGAATTACACGGGAATAAAAAGACGACGGATTAGAAGCCGACGAATCCGAGACCGACGGACTTAAGATCTCAAACATGAAGTTCATTTGAGTCAAGATAAACTTAAGATAAGAATTTATGACCCGAGAATGACCCGAAAAATCGAGCCCGAAAACGTAAGAGAATAGAAGTCCGAAAGAGAGGAGGAAAAGCACGACGGATCGCACGACCCCGCCCGGACCGAAGTCCAGGCGTGTTTGGCGCGCTGTCCGCGCGGGATTTGGGAGAACCCCGCGCCAACCCCGCGTGGGTCGACAGACGCGTTTGTCGCGTTCGGTGGCGCGCACCCGGCGCGGCTTTTGGCCGATTCGCGCGCCAACCCCGCGCCAAGGTCCTGACAACAGCCATTGTCGCGTTTTGGCGACTTTCTTGCCATATTCCTTGACCCCAAGGTTGGGAATCCGATCTATCACGGGAGGGAACATCATTTGGACGTTATGTAATCAATCATATCTCCATTTTCAGCCATTCTAATCAATCATTCACTCCCAAACTCTCCAAAAACTCTCTCTAAGCCAAACACCTTCCGGCGAACTTCCGGCGAACTTTCCGGCAACCAAATCCTACCAAGGTAGTGAGGAGATCAAGGATTTGCAAGCATTGGATTGTTGGTAAGGTGTCAATCAAGTTTCCTTATTGCTTTAAGATCATAATCAACCTTCTAACTTACGGATCCTTACTTGCAAACACGTTCGTAGCCAAAGGAGAAGAAGAACGTGTTGCGTAGATTCGTTCGTGGCGATTTTGGACAAATCGATCAACCTTAGAACGTTCAAGGAACTCACTCACTGTAAGTTGATAACTTACATATCAATACGGGTGGTTTGAAGACATCCGAAACATTGAATCTTAAACGAAACGTTAAAATCAAACCTAAAAACCCCAATCTACGTATTTTCTGAAATCCGAACAAAACTCTTACTTCGAGCGTTCAAACCTGAAAACTCAAAACTAAGATTTTGATCCTAAGATCTCAAGCTATATTGTGTAAAAATTTCAGAATTTTTCATCAAGTTTTGATACCCCAAATCAAGTCGGACATATTCTGCATTTTTAAGAACTTTCAAAAATTTTCAGATTTCTTAACCGAACTTGATGAGCATATTTCTATCATTTCTAGTCCGAACCAATCTTCATGATCTAAACAAAAGTTATAGATCTATGAGTCTTGAATACCTCTGTAAAATTTCATGCATTTTCATCAAGTTTTGAAACCCCAAATCGAATCGGACATATTCTGCGTTTTAAAGAATTTTCAAAAGTTCACAGATTTCTTAACCGAACTTGATGAGCTTATTTCTATCATTTCTAGTCCGATCCAATCTTTGAGTTCTAAACAAAAGTTGCATATAATCATGTCTAGTATGTGCATATAAAATTTCAGAATTTTTGAAGCTCATTTGATATGTTAAAAAGTCAAATCTTTGAGATGTGTCAAACCTGAATCCTGACAGCATACTATTTGAGTAGAAAACTTGATTTTTGACATGCTTCCCATCGTTTTTACGAAAAACTCAAAACATGAAAGTTGTTCATTGGGATGTTTTTGAGCTACTGTGAAAATTTCAGATCAATCGCCTAAGAAATGGATTTTTAAACTGAAAAGGCGTAAACTGTGACATCGATCGATTTTTGAAATCTTTTAAACAACGATCGAAATCTTGTGATACGATAAAGCTATATTTTTGAAAATCCCGTTATACTAAAGTTGAAACAATATCGGTTACATAAAATCAGGGGGTGAGTGCTCTGCAGGGTGCCCTCCTAATTGTGCAATTTGTGCCAAAACGGCAATGACTATCACGCGCGAAAAATCAACAAAACGGCATCTTATATTTTGCCTATCCTCTCGAGTGTATCCGTATGGGTTACTCGAGGCTCGACGGAGCGGTACTGGATATGGCATATTTGGTCACAAGAGACCAACTGCCTACCCTCTCGAGTGTATCCGTATGGGTTACTCGAGGCTCGACGGAGTGGTACTGGGTATGGCGTATCGGCTGCGGCCGCCGGATCACCGGCTAGATGATATGTTACTTATGAAATTGGCTGAGGCCGCCGGATCACCGGCTAACTGTTACTATTGATATCTGCCGTTATTATTTTGGCCTATCCTCTCGAGTGTATCCGTATGGGTTACTCGAGGCTTGACGGAGCGGTACTGGATATGGCGTATTTGGTCACAAGAGACCAACTGCCTACCCTCTCGAGTGTATCCGTATGGGTTACTCGAGGCTCGACGGAGTGGTACTGGGTATGGCGTATCGGCTGCGGCCGCCGGATCACCGGCTAGATGATATGTTACTTATGAAATTGGCTGAGGCCGCCGGATCACCGGCTATCTATTGTTGAGATGATGGCGTAACGGGAAATATATTAAAAAGCTCAGATTTTATGAAATTGGCTGCGGCCGCCGGGTTGCCGGCTAAATTTAAATATCGTTTTGATGGTGGCGTATCGGTGAAAATTTTTAAAGCTCAAATTTTTATTTACTTTCTTACGGCATTAATCATGTTTTTAAATCATGTCTTAAATAATTGCCCATGCCTAAGTTTTAAATTATGAAATTAATTGCGTCTTTAAAGTATGCATTATCTTCGCATTTTTAAAATAAAATGTTTTTATGAATGGCAAAAAGTTTTATCTTAATTACTAAAAATCTAACCCCTTTATTGCTACGTAAGGATTAACTTACTCAGTATTTTATAATACTGATAAAAACCGTTGTTCATTTTTTTTCTGTTACAGAGTACGAAGCATGATCACTCATTGGGGGATCATTTTGGATACTTAGTTATTTATTTTACGTGACTTGCATGAACGGGTCTGTTCAACCCGTGGTTTGGCCATGTCGGCCCTATATTTCAATTTCCGCTGCATACACTTTACTTCCGCTGCTATTTTATATATTCTCGCTGCAACTCTGATGTAGTATTTTTAAATTATCTATGAATGGGCTACTTGAATATTTTAAATCCTGAAAAACCATAGCCTTACATCTCTATAGTAAGCTCGGAGAAACCGTGTCTTGCTAGAGAGGTGTGGCGGTGGCATCCCGGCCTGGGTTATCAAATCCGGGGTGTTACAAAAGTTACTCAGTCAATAGTAACAACTATGCAAATGTTACAACTATATAAAAACGGAGGAAGTATTTCTAAATAAACTAATTTATTTCAAATTGGCTAGAATAAGTTAATTCTGTTGAGTTATTTTGCCAAACAGGGTCACAATAATTATGTTTATTCATTTTGTGGGTTTTTCTTATATTTCCCATTAAAAATAAGTGATTAGTAAAAAGTTTTTTTTTTTTTTGAAGCCATTGAAGGCCTGGAAAGGGTAGTGGGAGTCAATGCCACACAATTATAAAAGAGAATAAAAGGAAGGGATAGGGAGCCGTTGGGAGTCGAACCTTCAACCTTCCGTTGGAAGTCAAGGAACTCAACCACTTGGGTTGAGTCCCCATCCCATTAGTAAAAAGTTTATACGCACATTATTTCACTTATCACTTATTAATATATAAATACTTCATATAATATGCATTATGTTTTTTATATATATATTACATTGTAATTACAAATATATTATTAATATAGTATTAATTATATTTAAATACCGTATTCATATTAATTATATAATATTATGGGCATGTTTGGGAATTAGCTGTTAACTGATTATGTGAGTAATAAATTTTTTAAAATTAGCTGTTTGACAATTTTGAGGCAAATTTTTTGCCTATAATAAGCTAGTTCCAAAATGCTGCTATTTGCAGTGGTTTAAAAAATAGCTGATTGAATATTATTTTAAGGTATTTTGCCTTTTTAAATAAGCTAATCTATATATTAATAAAACCATTAGTGAACAACCTATCCTACATTTAATGTGGTGTCTCCATTTCAAATTTCTAATTTTTATAGATTTTGTATTTTTTAACTTATTAATTTTAGAGTTTCTCATTTATTTATTTATTCATTATAGATTTTCAATTTTTGAAATATATGGATCAATTTATATGGAATCTCATAATATTGTTCACTTTTAAAAAGATTTGAAAGATTTGAAATTTTAAATTTAAATAGATTTGAAAGATTTTGAATTTTAAATTTATATAGAATTTCCAATTCCAATTTATATATATTATATATAATTAATATGTACTTATATCATTCTAATTGTATATAAATACTTCTTCTATATTCAAATATTTTTTACGGACCCACTTTTCACACAGTTCAGTGTACATTTTAAATCATGAATAACTCAAGTTCAGTACAATTAAAACATCTAAAAGTTCGATATTTAAAAATTACACGACGAGACGAATCTAAAAAGATCTCACTTTGTTATATTTTAACTTGTATAAGTATAATAAAACTTTAAGTGAAAGTTCGTGTGTAAATAGTAGTACATTTACAAATGTCAACGACATTTGAATACGGAAGTAGTAATATGAAACTTATATATATATATATATTAAAGTATTAGTGAACAACCCATCATACATTTAATGTGGTGTCTCCATTTCAAATTTCTAATTTTTATAAATTTTTACAATTTTTAATTTATCAATTTTAGATTATTACATTTATTTATTTATTTAATATAGATTTTCATTTTTTGAAATATATGGAATTCCTACAATATCAACTTTTAAAAAGATTTGAAAATTGAAATTTTGCATATCTTATTTTATCTATATTATTTTGTATTTTTTAATTTAATAATTTTAGATTTTCGCATATATTTATTTATCGATTATAGATTTTAGTCTATCATATATAAAATCTATATATTATAGATTTGAAATATGAAAATACTGAATCATCTATATATTAATAAAACCATTAGTGAACAACCTATCCTACATTTAATGTGGTGTCTCCATTTCAAATTTCTAATTTTTATAGATTTTGTATTTTTTAACTTATTAATTTTAGAGTTTCTCATTTATTTATTTATTCATTATAGATTTTCAATTTTTGAAATATATGGATCAATTTATATGGAATCTCATAATATTGTTCGCTTTTAAAAAGATTTGAAAGATTTGAAATTTTAAATTTAAATAGATTTGAAAGATTTTGAATTTTAAATTTATATAGAATTTCCAATTCCAATTTATATATATTATATATAATTAATATGTACTTATATCATTCTAATTGTATATAAATACTTCTAAAATATTCAAATATTTTTTACGGACCCACTTTTCACACAGTTCACTGTACATTTTAAATCATGAATAACTCAAGTTCAGTACAATTAAAACTTCTAAAAGTTCGATATTTAAAAATTACACGACGAGACGAATCTAAAAAGATCTCACTTTGTTATATTTTAACTTGTATAAGTATAATAAAACTTTAAGTGAAAGTTCGTGTGTAAATAGTAGTACATTTACAAATGTCAACAACATTTGAATACGAAAGTAGTAATATGAAACTTATATATATATATTAAAGTATTAGTGAACAACCCATCATACATTTAATGTGGTGTCTCCATTTCAAATTTCTAAATTTTATAAATTTTTGCAATTTTTAATTTATCAATTTTAGATTATTACATTTATTTATTTATTTATTATAGATTTTCATTTTTTGAAATATATGGAATTCCTACAATATCAACTTTTAAAAAGATTTGAAAAATTTGAAATTTTGCATATCTTATTTTTATAACATCCCGTAAAATTTAAAATTTAAAATTCATAGATATTCAAATTATTCTAAAATAATAATAATAATAATAATAATTCTCCTAAGTGTAATTTTTATTGAACATTAAATTAAAGAATGGGAAATTTTATTTTTGGAATAAGGATTATTCAATCAATCCCTAACAAGTACTGAGCTAAAATTTATATAATTAGAATTCTTTTTAAGCACAAGTATAATTAAATTATTTCATGAGCAAATATATTTATTTTAGGTCCACTAGATTATGAGCATTTATTTTAGGATTTTAATTATTTCTTACATGTCGGCAGAAGACTTGGGAAAGTCATGGTAGGTACGATTTTAGTGATATTATTTAATTCTTATATGTACTAGTAGTTCATTTTCTTTTATTTTCATATCCGAACTAATCATGCATTATTAAGCATAAATTATTTGTGTTATCGAGGTGAGGGCTAGAAATTTTTATAAAATTATTGTAGTAGGATATCAAGCTCATATTTATGTATCACACCAGTGCAAATTGGCATATTCTAAAATCAATGAGGACAGAATGGTTGGGACAAGCTTCTTGAATTAATGGAGTCATCCGTTTATATATATGTAAAGCATGAAGAGTCTTTCCCTTATCTGCTAGCTCAAAGTTGTATTTAATGAGAAGGCCCCTATATATCAATACCCAAAATAAAATACTTGTCCCATCACTTGAGATAGTTGCAAGATTCATCCGTATGAAGAGGGAGCAAATAGACAAGGATCACGTGAGAGTTGGGTGTTGGAATTAAATTGACATTATGTGCATTTAAGAGTAGGAGATTGACAAATCTGATGGGCAAGAAATGGGTGTTACATCTCATCCATAAAAGTCCCAATTGCAGCCTCCTAAATCATTCCTATCGCTCCCTGCATTCATACAAATTTTATGACATTCTATTAGTGAGAGGATTTAGGGAAAGCTGTGGAAGTTATTGTTAAGAAGAGTCAGACTAGTATTCACGAAGATCTTGTGGTAAGTGCTCATATAGGACTGTTTTCCCTTGATCTAAGTTATATGAAATGTTCTAACAATAGGATTTTCTCTCATCTTCTTATTTCATGGCTACAAAGGAGTGTTGCTGTAATTCAAGGATTTTTCCGTAGATACAAGGAACCTACGACCTACCAAACGACCATAGAATCTATTCTCTGTAAGTCTATTCCCATAATTTCAAATTTTAGAGCTTTTGGTCGAATGGTTTAGGAGATACAAGAATCGGAGTATAAAACGTTCAAATCTGTCACTAAAGAACTCACCTTGCGCGTTTTCTGAAATCTAATAATTCGGATCTCTTCGGATCTTCAAACGGAAAAATTAAACCTACAAAATTGTTCCTAACACTTTAAATAACATTGTGTCAAAATTTCATAAGTTTTTGTCTAAGTTTGAATCCCAAAATCGATCTGGATGGTTCTGCGTTTTTTTTGCTAATTTCAAAATCCTGACAGGTTTGAAATTCGAACTTAATCAGTTTTTTTTTAATAGATCCGATCATATTTAAGCTTTGTAATACAAATAAAACTTGTAGATAATTGTGTCTAGTTTATGCCTGTAAAATTTCATAATTTTTTTAGTTCATTTGCTATGTCAAACATTCGTTAAAAGATGAATCGCCAAAGCTGTTTTCCTGACATTACAGGTTCTGTACAAAGGATTCAATTTTTGACTTGGTTCCGTACATTATTCTTTAAAACATAAAGAATAAAAGTTGTTCATAAATGTGTCTAGTACCTCTCTGTAAAATTTTGTGATTTTTAAAAGACGTACGTGAAAGTTATGATTTTTAAACCCACTAATGGTCAAGCATCCGCTGTTACTGAGTTAGAATGAGTTTGGGGTTTTCTGAAATGCCCGTTTTTGTTCAAGTTAAGATATTCAAACCAAAAATGTTTCTTCATGAAAAATATTTATCTATGTATGATCTACCTTCTGTAAAAATTTCAGAATTTATTTATGAGTTTTGATATTTTTAACACTCGTTGAAATGTAAGCCGTTGTTGTTGAAATTCTGACAGCAAGTTAATTGTACAAAGATCACGATTTTTGAACTATTTCCGTACCTTATTTTTAAAAGTATAAAACATAAAAGTTGTTCATCTATGTGTTGAGTATCTACAGTTTAAATTTCAGAGCAATCGTCTTTCGTATGAATTTTTAAAGCTGTTTGGCGTAAACTGTGACGGAAGAAATGGTGATTTTGAACCCATTATGAAATATTGATATGGGAGTTTATTGTTAAAAATAATATTTGGCATTTTGAATGCCCTTGTTATGAGATTACTCATCAAGATTGTTGAAAAATCTTTTAAAGAGAATATTATTTGCATAATTGTAAGTTAGGAAGAGGGATGATGGAGTAGAGTTGCAATTGGAGGCTTCTTGTGGAATATAGTTAAACAAGAAAATTTAACTGCTCGTCGCCTGCATTGTGTTGTTAACCCCAAGTCTACGGTAACAGTAAGTGGATTTTTACTCTTTGGAGTAAGCCCAAATTTATTTTAGCTTAAGCATAAATTACATACCGCTTTATTATATTTTTAAATTTATGCTTATTGCTCCCTACTGTTTTTGGATTATTGGTATGCTATTTTTAATATGCCTTATAAATTATAGCAACAATTCCTATGATTTTGGGAATTCCATTGTTACGGGGTTGGAACTGTGTGTGGATCTTGCTGCCACCGCCGCCGTTGTGTGCATACAATGCCACTCGGGAAAAGTGGGAAAACGGAACGATACCACTCCTTATTCCAAGTGGATGAAGGAAATTTCCTACCTTTACCACAACCCTTGAATGCGCATGTGAGACTGGGTATTCGATTCACGAACCCCTCTCAATTGGCATGTTGGCTGAGATAATTATATTTCTCGGTAACACATATTGTTATATTGTCTGTTCCTGGGATTAGATTAATATTGCATTTATGTTCACAATATTCTCGTTTTAGCATACCATTACCATAACTGTTGTTTTTAAATCATTTATGCAACCCGATCTCCTCCGGGAGTAAGGGTCTACTTACTCAGCGATTATTTTTCGCTGACCCTACACTTTCATGATTCTTTCCAGGTTTTGACATCTGTGAGGACCAGTAAGCATTTGCATCATCGGGCACGGTTTGGGTTATTTTAAATGCCTTTATCTAAGTATAAGTGATGTATAATATTTTAAACCTCCTTGTCGGGGCAAACAACTTGGCATATGATCTGTTATTAACTCGAGGACGTATAATTTGGGGTGGTACCCACTTATGTAAGTTTCTACGCCCCAATACTTTTAATATGCAACGGACGATGATATTCTTCAAATTGTATGGTAAATTTCCCTTTTTTAAACCAAGAATATCTCTTATCTTTTTACATTGTTGTCATTGAGCTCTTTTAAGAGACATGTTAACTTATTTTTGGTCACTGTGCCAAAACTCCTATTTAAAGCTCATTTTATACGTTATAGTGTTACGAGCTTTCTTTTTTCGAAAATCTTGTGCAACACTATTGGCATATTATTTAAACTCTGAATTTTCGAGATCACGATATATGCTTAACAGTTAGCATATATGTTCAACTCCGAATGACATGTAAAATGATGTGAGCTAGCCTTAGCGTATTCTGAGCAGTCCGGAATACGTGGCGGTAACACCGACCTCCTGTTCCCACACTTTGCTTCCGTTGTGCTTTTAGGGAAAATGGGGGTGTTACAGTTTTATCTATATTATTTTGTATTTTTTAATTTAATAATTTTAGATTTTCGCATATATTTATTTATCGATTATAGATTTTAGTCTATCATATATAAAATCTATCATTTACTTATATATTCTCATTCTATCATTTTATCATGTCACTATATGTTCACTTTTAAAAAGATTTGAAAGATAAAATTTAAAATTTTGCATTTTTTATTTGATCTATGTTGGATTTATTTATTTGCATTTTATTTTATTTATTTAAATTTTATTGCTGCATTTAGAGTTTATTTATAGACCATAGAATTAAGACGAGCTTTTGTACTGACAACTAAGAATTATGTCGCGTTTATGTTTCAATATGATGATCTGTTGTAATGCCAGTAATTTTGTATAGGTTTGGTCTCAACTTTGGTTATATTTTTTTATATGGTGAATGATGTAATCAAAATGTACATTGCACGTCAGATTTATTTATTCATGTTAAAGATATGTTAATATATATATATATATATTAAAGCATTAGTGAACAACCCATCCTAAATTTAATGCGGTGTCTCCATTTCAAATTTCTAATTTTTATAGATTTTTGCAATTTTAATTAATTATTCTTAGATTTTCGCATTTATGTATTTATTCATTATAGATTTTCAGTTTTTGAAATATATGAAATTTCCAATCTATATGTAATTCCCACAATCTTCACTTTTAAATATATTTGAAAGATTTGAAATTTAAAATTTTATTTATATTATTTGCAATTTTTAAATTTACTAATTTTAGATTTTCGCGTTATTTATTTATTCATTAGAGATTTATTCACTTATAAAAAGATTTGAAAGATAAAATTTGAAATTTTGTATTTTTATTTTATCTATTTTGGAATTTATTTTTTTGCATTTTTATTTTATATTTTATTGTTTTGTATTTTTTATTTTAGATTTTATTGCTGCATTTATTATTTATGTATAGATTTTGAGTTTTCACCATAGGATTATTATGACATGAATAAGTTTTCACCATTTGAAATTTGAAATTTTGCATTTCTTATTTTATTTATAATATTTTGCAATTTTAAATTTACTAATTTAGATTTCCGCGTTATTTATTTTATTCATCAGAGATTTATTCACTTTTAAAAAGATTTGAAAGATAAAATTTAAAATTTTATATTTTTATTTTATCTATTTTGGAATTTAATATTTTATATTTTATTGTTTTGTATTTTTTTATTTTATTTATTTTATATTTTATCGCTGTATTTATTATTTATTTATAGATTTTGAGTTTTTACACCATAGGATTATTATGACTGAATAAGCATTTTTAATTTTTGCACCATAGTATTATTAGTTATTAGGACGAGGTTCGGCACTGGCAACTAAGAATTATACTGCGTTTAAAAATTACACGACGAGACGAATCTAAAAAGATCTCACTTTGTTATATTTTAACTTGTATAAGTATAATAAAACTTTAAGTGAAAGTTCGTGTGTAAATAGTAGTACATTTACAAATGTCAACAACATTTGAATACGAAAGTAGTAATATGAAACTTATATATATATATTAAAGTATTAGTGAACAACCCATCATACATTTAATGTGGTGTCTCCATTTCAAATTTCTAAATTTTATAAATTTTTGCAATTTTTAATTTATCAAATTTAGATTATTACATTTATTTATTTATTTATTATAGATTTTCATTTTTTGAAATATATGGAATTCCTACAATATCAACTTTTAAAAAGATTTGAAAGATTTGAAATTTGAAATTTTGCATATCTTATTTTATCTATATTATTTTGTATTTTTTAATTTAATAATTTTAGATTTTCGCATATATTTATTTATCGATTATAGATTTTAGTCTATCATATATAAAATCTATCATTTACTTATATATTCTCATTCTATCATTTTATCATGTCACTATATGTTCACTTTTAAAAAGATTTGAAAGATAAAATTTAAAATTTTGCATTTTTTATTTGATCTATGTTGGATTTATTTATTTGCATTTTATTTTATTTATTTAAATTTTATTGCTGCATTTAGAGTTTATTTATAGACCATAGAATTAAGACGAGCTTTTGTACTGACAACTAAGAATTATGCCGCGTTTATGTTTCAATATGATGATCTGTTGTAATGCCAGTAATTTTGTATAGGTTTGGTCTCAACTTTGGTTATATTTTTTTATATGGTGAATGATGTAATCAAAATGTACATTGCACGTCAGATTTATTTATTCATGTTAAAGATATGTTAATATATATATATATTAAAGCATTAGTGAACAACCCATCCTAAATTTAATGCGGTGTCTCCATTTCAAATTTCTAATTTTTATAGATTTTTGCAATTTTAATTAATTATTCTTAGATTTTCGCATTTATGTATTTATTCATTATAGATTTTCAGTTTTTGAAATATATGAAATTTCCAATCTATATGTAATTCCCACAATCTTCACTTTTAAATATATTTGAAAGATTTGAAATTTAAAATTTTATTTATATTATTTGCAATTTTTAAATTTACTAATTTTAGATTTTCGCGTTATTTATTTATTCATTAGAGATTTATTCACTTATAAAAAGATTTGAAAGATAAAATTTGAAATTTTGTATTTTTATTTTATCTATTTTGGAATTTATTTTTTTGCATTTTTATTTTATATTTTATTGTTTTGTATTTTTTATTTTAGATTTTATTGCTGCATTTATTATTTATGTATAGATTTTGAGTTTTCACCATAGGATTATTATGACATGAATAAGTTTTCACCATTTGAAATTTGAAATTTTGCATTTCTTATTTTATTTATAATATTTTGCAATTTTAAATTTACTAATTTAGATTTCCGCGTTATTTATTTTATTCATCAGAGATTTATTCACTTTTAAAAAGATTTGAAAGATAAAATTTAAAATTTTATATTTTTATTTTATCTATTTTGGAATTTAATATTTTATATTTTATTGTTTTGTATTTTTTTATTTTATTTATTTTATATTTTATCGCTGTATTTATTATTTATTTATAGATTTTGAGTTTTTACACCATAGGATTATTATGACTGAATAAGCATTTTTAATTTTTGCACCATAGTATTATTAGTTATTAGGACGAGGTTCGTCACTGACAACTAAGAATTATACTGCGTTTATATTTCAATATGGTGATCATATTGTAATGTCGGTAATTTTGTGTAAGTTTAGTCTCAATTTTGGTTATATTTGTTTGGTGTGATAAATGATGTGATCAAAATGTACATTGCACATATTTATTTATTCATATTAAATGTATATTAATGTGTATATGAAATTTCAATTTTTAGTTTTTAAAAGATATTTGGTTTCCAATTTATATGGAGTTCTTACAATTTTCAGTTTTTAAAAATTTTAAATTTTAAATTTATATTATTAAAAGATATATTAATAAATATAATAAAAGATATATTAATAAATATATGAAAAAGATTTGTATATATGAATTATTGTATATATTGGCCATGTTTTCACAAAAATTTATCACTTCTCTTAAAAGTAATACACAATTATATATTTAATAAAAGTAATATACAATTATGTAGTTGCTAATCGTTTAAAAATATTTTTTATAATTATATCGTTCTAATTGTATATAAATATATACTAAATATAATAGATTTTATTTATGTTTTATTATATTTAAAATACTACAAAAGAATTATAGTTATTAAGAGAAGTGTGAAAATTCATATTCTATAGATAATTGATTTAGAGTAAATTAGTTATTTTCGTAAAGCATATTATAAATAAAAGAATCGGGTGTATAAAGAGTTATTGGGGTGTGAATAGTCCATCAGTATCTAAAGAATGAAAATTTATTTATTTTTTATCTATTTTTTAAGGAATAATTCATTAATATATATTTTAACAGATTTGTAATTGACGGAAGAACAAATATAAATCTAGCTTTGTTAGAAATTCAAAGGCTAATTGCTGCAAATTCTATAAATTGGAAAATTTTCTCTAAAATAACGGTACTAAATGAAGTTTTAACGTCTGAAACAGATAATCTATTGATACTAGAAGAGAAATATTATAATAAGGAAGAAATGAAGGTGTTGTGGTGAGTCTGGTGGTTGGTAGCACATTGCGATAGATTGATTGTAAGGCACTCTCGGCTGCGATTTCTTGAAGGAATAAAAGTACTTTTGTCTCAAAAAAAGAAGGAAGAAATGAAGGTGTATCATGCTAAGCTATTACCTTTGCTGATTAATGAGTAGATGAATGTTTAATGTATGCAGTTGATAGTGACGAGGGTTGATTCTTTACGTGGTGGAACTTAAAAGACACTTATCGATAATTTATCCAGAAAACATTATGTTTAGTCCTTCGTGGGAGAAATGATATTGTGTTGCATGTAGCATCCAGTGGAATAGCATCATACTCCTTCCAAGAGGTAGGACTGCACATTATAGAATTGATATTCCACTAGATTGTGATGAGAATTTTACCTAAAAGAACTTATCCCAGAAAATTATTCAACCTCTCTTCTCATTGAAACAAAGCTCAAGATTTGGAATGAAAATTCTTGATTGATAGAATGATTATGAGTCCGTCTGAATTAACCAAATTCCCCATTTGATTTCAGAGGAAAAAGTCACACTCGCATTTTGTTTTACTATAACTCTAAAAAAAAGTCAATGTCATTGTTTAAAGAATGTTGGACTCTATCTTCAAAAATCATTTTTTTTACCTATGTTAGTGATGTGCTGCAATACCTCGTGTCACTGGAAAGAGGGGACTCGAAGTATTAATATGCAATTAAGATGGATTAACCCAAGATACTACAAGAAATGTTGTTTATAATAAAAAAAAATATATATGACATAAATTTGCACAATGAATTCTTCATGTAGGTGATGACAATTTGTAAATCCGGTATTGATCTTGAAGATGTACAATTAGATTTAACATTTCCAGATGATAATTTTATAAATTCAATGGGAGATCCTATAGTGGCAATTGTTTAGAGTACTTATACACATATAAAATGCACCACTTTAAATCCAGATATTTTTAAAGATATTGCTATACTATTCCCTACCAACGAGATTGTTGATACAATCAATGATAAAATCATGAGACATATGTCTGTAAATGAAAATGTATATATATCAGTTCTAATAATATTTTTCAAGAGGATGAAAACATAGATAATGCCAATAAATTATTTTCACTATAATATCTAAACACAATCAATTGTTCTGGATTACCGAATCATGAAATAACATTGAATTAGGATTGCATAATCATGCTTATTAGGAATATAGATCATCAAATAAAGTATGCAATATAAGTAGGTTGATAATAACCGAGATGCGGAACCATATTACTGAGATTAAACTAATTTTCGAGAAAGCATGAAAGTAAAAAATTCTTAATTGGTAGAATGATTATGAGCCTATCTGATTTAACCAAATTCCTGATTTGATTTCAGATGAGAAAATTTCAACTTGTAGTTTGTTTTGCTATGATTATAAACAAAAGTCAATGTCAATTTTTAATGTATGTTGGACTTAATCTTCCAAAACCAGTTTTTGCCATGAATAGTTATGTTGCAATATTTCGCGTCACTAGCAAGATGTGGCTCAAAGTATTAATATGCAATTAAGAATGATTAACTCAAGATAGCACAAGAAATGTTGTTTACAATAAAATTTATATATGACAGAAAATTTGCAAAATGAATACTTAATTTAGGTGATGGTAATGTTGGTATTGATTTTGAAGATCTACAATTAGATGTGACATTTCCGGATGATATTTTTATAAACTTTACAGGTGATCCTAGCGACAATTTTTAAGAGTACATATACAAATATAAACTGCACCACTTCAAATTCAGACATTTTTAAAGATAGTACTATACTAGCCCATACCAATGAGATTTTCAGGAATGAAATTTTCAGCAAATTGTAAGGAAATTTTTTATATTATGCTTACTAAAAATATATAAATTTTGTTTTATTTTAATTTAAATTACAAATTAATCAACATATTATTTTAATAATTATTTTTATTGATCTGTTAAGCCGAAGAAGCTAAAGAAGACGGTATAATATAATTTCTTAGTTAGTTTTAAAAATAATAAAATTATATTATCATATACATTATCTTTCGAATAGATATAAAATCATTACACATTTTCATTAGTCAAATATAATTTATGATTATTTTATACAATATAAGTATATATATTGTATAAAATATATAATTATGCCCGTCGAGTCTCGACGGGTTAATTACTAGTTTAACTTAAAATGAATAGAATAAGCTATATATGTCTCATCATAACACATCATTTGATTTCTTGACACTAATTATTATTCAACTTTGACTCAATTATAATATGAGTAATAAAAAATAGTCAAGTGGATTATTGTTATATTCGTCTAATCGCATAATTTTTTTTCCGGTAACAAAGGGCATAATTTTATAATATATATTTTATATAATTCTTATTTTTTTTCACATTTTGATATTTAAACAAGTGAATTGGATTTTGTGTTAAAGTAAAGTAAGGCACTTTTACTGGAACATAGGAAGTATATTTACTTTAATGTATATTAAGATTATATATTTAAATAACTATATTATTTAATTATATACTTATATTCGTATAGTATTATTTAATTTCAAATCCTTCCTATTCGTGTTTGGTAATAAAAAAAATGATAGATAAAAATCAAAAATACTTTGGTATTTAAAATCTTCATTCATGGGATTTCAAAGGCTATTGAATCAAAAAATAAAAGATAAGAATAATAACATATAAAATTACAAAATAAAATTTTATTAATGATAAATAAGTTAAAATTTTAAAAATAATACAATATTAATATAAGTTAAGGGGAAAAAGTAAAAAATATCATAATTAAATTAAAGAATATTAATTTATACACATTGAGAATATTTAGGGATGATTATTGGAATAGGGACTTGGCCTAGTAGTCATGTCCCCCGACTTCCAACCTTATGATTGAGGGTTTGATTCCCACCTGATCCCATATCCCACTCATTTATTCCCCTTTATAATTTGTGTAGGGCTCTCACATATCTTTGCCGACACATGAGTAGAATGTCATATTTACCCCCCAAAAAAAATAGGGATGACAATGGGTCGGATCCGGATTTAACCGGTAAAATATTTAGGTATGAAAATGGGTCGGGTCCGGATTTAACCGGACTCGTTTCCATACTTATGGATGACAACATGTCGGTTCCAAGCCAGTTTTTTTTTTTTTTTTATAAACAGGCTAGGCTTAGGCTAATTTAAAAGCTTATTTATTAAAAGCCTACCAGGGCGGCCTATTTATCATATTATAAGTTTATTTATGTTTATTACATAGGAATATATCGTATTATTAGTATTATGTTATATAAATGTAATTATTAATTTGATCTTATATAGATTTTCAAAATATTTATGAGTTTTTTCTCGTATATAAATAACTCAACCCTGTATATAAATAGTTTTGGATGAAAACTTGTTTAAGCGAACAAATTATGTCTTCCAACCTTATGACTACATCCGAATATATATATAAAAAATTAAACCTATTTCTGAAATAGACTTAATCAGGTTTTTTAAAAGATTTAGAAGCTAGTCTATTTAAATAAAATGGTCAGGCTTAGGCTTTTATAATATAGGTCTATCAAAGGTAATAAGTCAGGCTCGGGTCTATGAAAATCGACATAGGCTCAGGCCGTACAAACCTAGACCCAGCCCGACATAGCCTATTTCTACCCCTAGGTCTGGCTCAATTCTCGGTTCTGGGCCGAACCCGTTTTCATCCCTAACAATATTTGACAAATCAACAAATCACAAAAATAATTTTTCATATTTACGAATTTGAAATTTTGTAAACCAAACAGTTGGTAGGAGAATCCAAATAATGTCAAATCCGAATCCTGCAAAAACATTATGGCACGCTAAATAGAACCTTAGTCTTATCCAAAAGAAAAAATAGAACCTTAATGGTTTTTAAAATTTACTTCATCCGTTCCTAAATAAATGCCACGGACCCACATTTCACGCAATCCAATACACATTTTTAATCCGTAATAACTCAAATTCCATATAAGTAAAAATTATGAAAATTTTATATTCTAAATCTATGCGATTAGACGAATCCAACAAGATCTCACTTGACTATATTTTATCTTATATAATTGTATTAAAAAGTCGAGTCAAAGTTACTCAATGAACAGTGACAAAAGTCAAAACGTTACATTTAAAAAGGAACAGAGGTAGTATATATAAATGTTAACTATATATTCTCATTATTACTTTTGATTTTTTTTTAATGTTTAGATTAATTTGTAGATGTTAAATTAAAAATGATAATTTTATATTAATTTAAAATGATAACATTTTGTTTGCCCCAACCCCAAATCCTACGCGTCTGTGTTTGCCCTTGTTTGTTTGTGGGATCAATGTACAATATATATATAATATAGGGATCTCTGCCACATTGTTTTCGCCTTTTTTGCATCTGCCTATATGCACAACACTAGCTTCTGATTTCTGAATAAATCACTACTTTGTTGTATGGGAAAACAGTCCTCTCTGTCAATGCCATTATGCCATAAGATCCATTAAATAAATAGTACTACTATATGAAACTGAATTAAAAATGTCAATACATATAATAATAATTATTGACAAAAATATGGATAGAGATTGGAGACTTGTATATTTCTTAGAAGAGCGGTGTGGGAAACATGGAAAAGGAGACGAGAAGCCAACTTATCTCATCGTGCATGTCTTTACATTAATTTTCTTAGTAAATCAGAGCATAAAATATAATTGATCAAATTTACAGCAAATTTGCAATAAATATCGTCGCCTCCCTACATGTCTACACGATTACTTTCCGCCCCTTAAATAAATTTCATATTACAAGATAACTAGCGTCCAATTTATTTTATTTATTTTTCTATCTCTCAGGTTTTGATTAAATCAGGAATGAAAACAGTCGCCCTCTAGGAGAGAAAAAGTAAATGGGACAGGAGATTGGTGGAAATCCAATCCTCAGATTGAGATGTGAATAGTTTGACTGTAATGACCCGATTTAATTAATTGAACTGTTTAAATAATCTAGTATTTGGTTATTTTACATTTCAGTCTGGTTGGGGTCGATTTGATGTATTTGAGATTTAAGTGAGGGAATAAGTGAGTTCAACTCACTAGATAATAAGAGTCAAGTGCTCAAATGGGTGCAATGTGGTCAAGACAAGTGGTGTGACCCTTTTAACCCATATTCCGACCTGACCCGAGACCCATGACCCGACCCGGGTGCCCTTGGAGTGTTAAAAATCAGATTTGGGGTTGGAAGACCCATTTCTTCCTCCTTCCCCTTCCCATTCCCGTCACTCTCTCTCGGTGAAGATAGGGTTCTTCATTTTGGTGAGAAATTGGTGTTTTCTTCCTCAAATCGGTTGGGGGATTGGTATTTATACCTTTGGTAATTATTTTTCTAGCTTCTACACTTGATTTTGAGGATGTATGAGTGGGTTTTGGAGTGATGGAAGTTGGTGACGAGAATTCAATTTTTGGGATGAATCTTTGTAGATCGGTTTGTGGGGAAACTTGAATCCTTGTTTAAGGGTTCCAAATCAGTTTTGGGAGCTAAGGTAATGCTTTTGGTTGAGTAATTTCAGTTTTTGAGCTTCCAATGGTTTCATGTTGAAGAACTCATGTTCTTGGATGAATTTTTGATGTTTGGAGCTTGATTCTTGCAATATAGGCTTGGAATTGTAGATTGGAAGCTTGGAGGTTGAGGAGAGGAGCTTGGAGACTCGTCTACATCCAAGGCAAGGGATTATATTGCTTAAATTACGTGTTTGGGGGGTATTTGGGGGTCGGATTCCGGCGAAATCGCCGGAAAACCGATTGGAAAATCGGAGAAGACGATGAACAGTAACTGCTACAGTACTGCTACAGTACTGTACAGTAGTTACCGCGGTAACTCGCGTAGTTACCGCAGTAATTCGCCACAGTAATTACCACGGTAATTTGAACAGTAATTACCACAGTAACTTGTACATTAGTTACCGCAGTAACTGGCTACAGTAGTTACCGCAGTAACTCGCTACAGTAGTTACCGCAGTAACTTGCTACAGTAATTGCTACAGTAATCGCTACAGTATCGCTACAGTACTGGGCTGCGTATATCACGCGTTTTACGCGCGCGGGTGCGCCGTGAGCGCATGAAGGCCCTGTTTGGCCCCTTTTTGTGCGATTTTGATTATATAATGATGTTTTCTTTGCTCCAATTATTGTTATGGCCTCCCCAAATGTTATTGGTAAACCGTGGATTAATCAATTGGCCCGTGTGGGTTGTCGAATTGCTTAGGGGAACTGTTGAATTATGATATCATTAAGTATATGTGGATTATTGGTTGTTATTCCTGTTGACCCTTTTGGGCTAGTTATTATAATGCATGGTATTGCATTATGGATGGATGGACATATTGGAAATGTCTGATCGGGCAGCCTTTACCGGTGTTGTTGAGTCCCGATGGCCCTACGGGGTGATTATTAGGCTGTGATGCCTGTGATTTGGCTGCGATGCCTGTGATTTGGCTGTTATGCCTGTGATTGGGCTGTGATGCCTGTGGTCCCTGCGGGGATGGTGTATGTTACCCTGTAACGGGTTGGAGTTGATGATATCCTCACCCGTGGGTTCATACCGCCCGGGTTTAGGTTGCCGGCTAGGCATATTCATTGCATTTGCATGTAGGGTAGATAGGCGTATGTTAGGCCATGCATCACTTGCATAAATTGTATGATTGTGGTTGAAGCACCGGTATGGGACGGTGTGATGTTTTATCTGCTTTATCTATATTATGCTCTGTTATTTATATTATAATTATTATTATGGTTATTATTATTATTTATTATTATTATGAGATATGATGATGTTTTCCCTTACTCCCCGACACGTAGCCTTGCTCAGTACGTTGTACTGACCCCCTTTGCTTTTGTCTGTTTTATAGATCCTGCTGGAGGCGCTGGAGCATGACTGGGTTTGGGGTTATGAGAGATCACATAGATAGGACATTTATGTTATTATTATTTATATGTCATTATGTGATACTCTGTTGACTGCTTTTGCTTGATATATACTTGACTAGTTGAGGCCTGTGAAGCTAGGATTTATTTCATATCGGCCTGTGGCCTTGTTTGAGTATGTGATTTACTGCTTTGGGCCGGTAGCTCCCTTTGATGTATTGACAGGTTGCCTGATCATGATCTGAGAGGCGTGTAGCCTGTTACTCTGACAGAGTTTGCTTTATGCAGTTGTTCTATGGTAATTGTTTATGTGCCTATGTGTTTTATTTGTTTTAGCTTCCGCATTAAACCGGATTAATCAGATGATCACTTTAGGTTTACCCAGTGTTGTACTAGCTATTTTAAATTAGCTGGCCATTAGTTTAGGATAGTTAGTACAGCGGTAACGCTTGCGAAAATCAGGTTTGAATTTTCGGGGCGTTACAGAGTGGTATCAGAGCCTGTGTGCTCTTTTATCTTATTAAAATTTGTGTAGATATAGGCGGGTGAGATGTGTGTGGGATACATATAGTATAGATTTGCATTCTTATTCTTATTTTTGTTGAGATTTGCGCATACCAGGTTGAGCCACAGTTGGGGAACTGTGGAAAGACAATGGTACTCCATTCAGGATCCTTGTGACTTCACAGTCATTGGGGACTGCGAATTCATTATTATGTATTTATTTAATTGTTATGTTCTTTATTATGCCACCAGTTATTTGGGATATATGGAATGTTGGTGATTTCTGCTGACATGATTGTTCATGTTGTGTCTGTTTTTTTTTTTTATTTATCAGAATGGTTCCTTATCGCGCTAGAGGTGCTGGGTGTCGGGGAAGGCCCCGCAGAAACCAGGGCCCACCCGTTGGAGATAGGGTTGGGGACTTTGCACCCGAAGAGATGGGAAATATGGTTCCACCTGATGGGGTTGAACAGGGGAACTACGGACTACCACCTCCCCCTCCACCACCTGCACCGGAAGTACCACCTGTTGCTCAGGTGCCGCTCGGGAATCCACCAGTAGGAGGTGCAGCTGTCTTCAATCCAATTGAGTTCGCCCGGCAGCTGGCACAGTTCTTCCAGATGTTACCACAGCCTGTCGTGCAGCCTGCTCCTGCACCTGTTCCAGTCCATGTGGACTATGTGGACCTATCCACAAAGCACCGTCCACCAAAGTTTGCAGGGGGTGCCAGTCCTTCTGATCTGGAGAACTGGAAGTATCAGTTGGGTCGGGTTCTTATTAGTATCAACTGTCCTGAGGACCAGAAGGTTTATGTAGCTTCCCACTATCTGGAAGGGGAAGCACTGCATTGGTGGAGGACCCGCGAGCACGACCTACTCGCTCGACCCGGGTTCAACTGGGAACAGTTTACAGAGGCTCTTAGTTCCCATTTCTATCCACCACATGTCTTGGAGGCGAAGAAAATGGAATTTCTGGGTTTGAGACAGACAGAAAGTATGAGCGTTACCGCTTATCACAGGAAGTTTGTGGAGCTTATGAGGTATGCTCCGGAAGTTATGCCCACTGGTAAGGACGAGGTTCGTCGTTTCATTTCGGGTCTTCGGGCAGGAATTAAGTCCTCTTTCGGCTATCGAGGTTATGATACATTGTCTGAGGCATTCGATCAGGCCCTATATGTGGAGGAGAGCCGGTCTGAAGAACGCCAGCAGTGGCAAAGTAAAAAGAGGCATAGGGAGCAGGGTCGTGAGGGGCATAGAGGCGGTGATCAGAGAGGCCAGCCTGCTGTTAGGGGCCGCCGTGATGGTGGTCGTGCTGATGTAGCCAGGGGTGGTGGTCGTGCACCGCTACCTGTTCGTGAGGTTGGACCTGACGGGCGACTTGTGTATCGTTGCTGGACTTGCAATGAGATGGGTCATCGCCGAGCAGATTGCCCGCGAGCTGGCAGGGGTAGACCGGTTCGGGCTGACCGAGGTGGCAGACTGAACGTCTTGGATCGTGCGGAGGCAGATCGTCGGGATGATTTTCTTGCAGGTGTGTTTTAAATTCCTGCAGTTTTCTATTTTCTTTTCGTTGTGCTCTGTCTTTGTAAACTTTGTACCCCGTTTAGGTACTATTACTGTTGCGAATCATTCTGCCTTTGTATTGTTTGATTCGGGAGCCTCGTGTTCGTTCGTGGCTTTGCGATTTGTGCGGGAGCACGGAGTAGGACCGTTGGTGCCCTACCAGATGCCTGTTTCCTTGCCTTTGGGCGATATCATCCGTAGTGATCATATATGGCGAGATGCGGTATTGAGCATCGAGGGCCGTGAGTTCAGAGCCGACTTGGTTGTATTTAGCCTGGCTGACTTTGATGTAATTTTGGGCATGGATTGGCTGACTCGCCATCGTGCTGTTATCGATTGTGGTATTCCACGTATTTCCTTCCGAGATCCTCTCGGTAAGTATGTCTCTTACCGACCTTCTTTGATTCCACCTGCTATTAGTGTGGTTTCGGTTGCTGCGTTGTGTGATTTGATGCGCAGGGGTTGTTCTCTTTCCCTGTGGCAAATGAGGGATCTTCGAGTAGAGGTTCCTGCTGCTTCGAGTGTCCCTGTTGTCTCTGAGTTCGGGGATGTGTTTCCCGATGAAATTCCTGGTCTCCCACCTGCTCGGGAGATTGATTTTACTATCGAGCTGATGCCTGATGCAGCTCCTATTTCTAAGGCTCCTTACCGAATGGCTCCTGCTGAATTGAAGGAGTTGAAGGATCAGTTGAATGAGCTTACTAGTAAGGGGTATATCCTGCCGAGTAGCTCGCCTTGGGGAGCTCCTGTATTGTTTGTTAAGAAGAAGGATGGGTCGATGAGGATGTGCATCGACTACAGGGGTTTGAACCGAATCACGGTGAAGAACAAGTATCCTCTACCTCGGATTGAGGATCTGTTTGATCAGTTGAGAGGGGCCAGTATATTCAGTAAGATTGATTTGAGATCGGGCTACCATCAGATAAGGGTGGCAGAGGCTGATAGGCCTAAGACAGCATTCAGAACTCGTTATGGACACTTTGAATTCACGGTCATGCCTTTTGGTTTGACTAACGCACCAGCGATCTTCATGGATCTTATGCATAGGGTATTCCGCCCCCTGCTGGATGTGTGCGTGGTTGTGTTCATAGACGATATTCTGGTCTACTCGCCGACTCGTGAGGCACATGCTGGCCACTTGAGGACAGTGTTGAACACATTGCGAGAGCATAAGCTATATGCTAAACTCTCTAAGTGTGAGTTCTGGTTGGAGAAGGTGTCGTTTCTGGGACACATTGTTTCGGGTGAGGGCATTGCAGTTGATCCTGCTAAGGTGTATGCTGTACTTAAGTGGCAAGCCCCGAAGAATGCGGGAGAGATCCGGAGTTTCTGGGGTCTTGTTGGCTACTACCGAAGATTCATTGAGGGGTTCTCGAGCATTGCTAGACCTCTGACTAGACTATTGAGGAAAGATGTCAGATTCAGATGGGATGATGCTTGTGAGCAAGCATTCGAGTTGTTGAAGAAGAAAGTGACAGAGGCACCTGTTTTGGTACTACCTGATGATTCAGGCGAGTATGAAGTTTACACGGATGCGTCAGTTAAGGGTTTAGGTTGTGTGTTGATGCAAAAGGGCAAAGTGATTGCTTATGCATCTCGACAGCTTAAGTCACATGAGCAGAATTACCCGACTCACGATTTGGAAATGGCAGCGGTAGTGCATGCTATGAAAATCTGGAGACACTATCTGTATGGAGCGAAGTGTAGAATTTATTCAGATCATAAGAACCTGAAGTGTCTGTACACCTCAGACCACATGAGTGGCAGACAGAGGAGATGGATGGAGTTATTGCAGGACTATGACACGGATATTCAGTATATTGAGGGAAAAGCGAACCGGGTGGCGGATGCTTTGAGCAGGAAGGAGCATCATTCAGTGGCATGCTTGGGTGTGATGCCTGAGTGGCGCAGGGAGCTACTCAGACTTGAGGTTCAGGTAGTTCCTGTTGGCTCTGTTCAACACACCTTAAACATGCTAGTTACTGCATCTTCTTTGATTGATGAGATATTTGCTAGTCAGCATGATAGCGGGGAGATGGCAGTACTGAGACAGAAGATTCAGGATGGTAAGGCTCCGGGTTTCAGAATCGATGATAGGGGCATGGTGAGATATGGTGATAGATGGTGCATTCCGGAGTGTTATGTTGACCTGAAGAAGAAGGTCATGGATGAGGCTCACACGACTCCTTATTCTATTCACCCAGGAGTCACAAAGATGTATAAAGACATCCGACAGACTTATTGGTGGAACAACATGAAGAGGGAGATAGTTGAATATGTGGCTAAGTGTGCCACATGTCAGCGAGTCAAGGTTGAGCACATGAGGCCGATGGGTTTACTACAACCTTTAGCAGTACCTGAATGGAAGTGGAAATCCATTTCCATGGATTTCGTGACAGGATTGCCTCAGACGGTGAGGAAGATGGACACTATCTGGGTAGTGGTAGATCGATTGACAAAGAGTGCAGTGTTCATACCTATGAGGTTGACGTGGAGTATGAGCCAGCTTACCCAGGCTTATATTCAGCACGTTGTTAAGAGATTTGGGATTCCCAAGGAGATTGTGTCAGATCGGGACTCCAGATTCCTGTCCAAGTTTTGGAAGGATGTGCAGGCGGCGTTTGGCACACAGATTAGCATGAGTACTGCATGGCATCCTCAGTCAGATGGTCAGACAGAGAGGACCATTAGGACATTAGAGGATATGTTGCGAGCTTGTGCACTGAACTTTCAGGGTAGTTGGGAGAATCACCTCAGTTTGGTGGAGTTCAGTTACAATAACAGTTATCATGCGAGTATCTGTAACACCCCGATTTAATTAACTCATAATTAATTTAATTTAATTATGGTTAATTAACAAAAGACTTGGTATGTGGATTATTTTGTAGGGAATGAAGATTTAAGTGGGGGGATAAGTGAGTTCAACTCACTAGATAATAAGAGTCAAGTGCTCAAATGGGTGCAATGTGGTCAAGACAAGGGGTGTAAACCTTTTAACCCACTTTCCGACCCGACCCGGATCCATTTTTTAACTTAAAATCTGAAATTGGGGGGCTTGAGACTCATTCCTAACCCCAAACTTGCCCAAATCCCGTCACTCTCTCTAGGAGGAATTAGGGTTCTTCCAATTCTTGCACAAATTGAGCTTTGAGTGCAAAATCAAGTGGGGATTTCATACTACAACTCAAGGTAAGTGTTTTCCACCATCTATCTCTTGTTTTTATGAAGTTGGAGCTAGTTTTTGATGGGTGTTTTGGTGGTGACGGGAATGAAGTATAAGATGGGTCTTTTGTAGATTGACTTGATTTTGGAGCTTGGATTCTTGTTTGGAAGCTGAATTAGTGTTGAAGGAAGCTAAGGTTAGTACTTGAGACCATTTTGGTGTTGTTAATTTCAAGTTCTTGGTACTCTTTGGAGGCATGTTGGAAGATCTCCATGTTTGGAGATGATCTTTGATTTTGGCTTGATTTCTTGTTATGTAGCTTGGTATTGGTGTTTGGAGGAGTTGGGGAGCTGTATTGGAAGAGTTTGGACCACCTCAATACCAGGCAAGGGTAGAGATAGGTTCGATCGGGGGCCAAAATCGTCGGAATGGCCGGAAAACGCCATGAGGACAGCCCCTGCTGATGCGGCGCGCAGTTGGCGCGCCGCGCGTGAGGCAGCGCGCGACGTCTCTGTCGAGACGTCGCCACCGCGCGGTGTCCGCGCGCTGCGCGCGGGCAGCGCGCGGCACCCCTGATGCCCCTGTTTATTATTTTTTTTGTGTGTCTCTCCATTTTGTCTAATCCTTGCTCCTTGGTCATTCTCATGTCTCTAACATGATCCTAGCAAGATTGAACTATCATTATGCTCACAATCTTTGAACCTAGTTGCGATTAGCAGTGATCTACTATGCATTAGTTGAGATCGAGTTTTGTTTCGCTTCTATGTTGATGTGAGAGTTGGTGCCGATACGTGGGACTTGGCACACCCATGATTACACTTAACTCGTGATGAGTTGTTTATTTTGTCATGACACGTAATTTACGTATTGACATGTGTGGAATTGAATCTGATTATGTGTTGGTGCCGATATGTGGGGCTTGGCACACCCTTGATACTTAACTCGCGATGAGTTGTTAATGCCGATATGGGGGACTTGGCACACCCCGGAATATTTTAAAACTACTATTTTAAAGAGCCCGGATTATTTTTGTTAAAACTATTATTTTCAAGTATTATTATTTTTAAAGTTATCATTTATAAACTAGTAGTATATTTCAAAGAGCCCAGACTATTTTAAAGCTATCTATTTTAAAGAAAATACTTCACTCGAGATGAGTGATTGAAATGATATGTGAATATCTGTGATGATATGGGAATATCTGTGATGATATGTGAATATCTGTGATGATATGGAAATATCTGTGATGATATGTGAATATCTGTGATGATATGGAAATATCTGTGATGATATGTGAATATCTGTGATGATATGTGAATATCTGTGATGATATGTTGAGACTGAAAAATAATGCTACGCGGGTAGGATACCCTATGCTTACGAATCGGTCTCCGATTGGGGCATAATGGTATCTTTCCCGGGGCATTGAGACTGAAAAGGATTTATATCCTAGTCTGTATTTGGCTAGAAAGGGCTCATGACCCTTAGCCTGACCCGCTTGCCGTAAGCCACGATTTCAGCTGTTAGTGTCCGCGGCGGGGGCACTGTGGGTATGTCTCTCGACCATTAAGGGGTGTGGACCCTTATATGGGAGGGAATACCGACCATGGTACCTTGGTGCGCGCTAGACATGCTTATGTGTTGCATTTAGGGTAGATAGACATCCTAGGTCATAACATTTCATCTCATCATCCATCATTCATCTTATTTGCAGTGGTTGAAGCACCGGTATGGGACGGTGTGATGTTTACTTATTTGCTCTGCTCAATTTTTATGTTATGCCTAATAAATGTTTAAAAACGAAATATATCTCCACCTATATGAATAAATATACTTCTAGGGAAATCAAGTTAATTCTTGTTTCCCCTTATGCCGATTCTTCTATTCTTGCTCAGTACCTTGTACTGACCCTTGCTATGTTTTCATGTATAGATATTCCCGGGGAGGACGCAGAGCCTGAGCACGATGTGGGGTTTGGGGACGAGTGATCTACCTAGGGATGCATTAGCATGTTGTGGACTTATGTGCTTGGCTTGAATAATATGCTATGACTTATTACCTAGTCTCGTACTGTTGTAGTACGGATCGGTACACTATATTCTGTCTTGTGTTTAATTTGATATCTCTGACAGGTGAGATGAGACTGATATGTCGACTGTTATGTCACATAAATAAGGCTTGTAAGCCGGACGTCTGTTATGACGTGAGGTTTCCTTTTCTGGATTTGTACTCTGATATTATGATTCATTGGCTTCCTGGTTACTTGGCTACGTGTTATTGATCTTAAATTGATTGGCCAACAGTTTAAGAGAGGTAACACGGCCGTGACGTCACAGAAATTTGGTTTTAAATTTTTGGGGCGTTACATTTGGTATCAGAGCCATGTCTGCTCGTATGTGCTTAGAATTCTAACACAAGCATGTGGTGAGATGTGTGGGGGAAAGCATATAGTGTAGGAATTGCATCTAACTCTGCTTATATTCTTGTAGATTGCATTGTTTTTGGTTATCTGCGTGCCCTATAGGGGTGGATTGTGGTTTGTGAATCAAACCAGGATCAATCCTTGGGGATATTCCGGGAATTCTATACATAATAATTGCTGTTCGGTAAAGAATTATTCTTATTTACCGAGTGTTACTGAATATCTCGTTACGTTACGAATATAGGATGCCGCCGCGTAGGGATGGAAGGCCCAGGAGGAGGGGAAGGCCTCGTAGGAATCCGGGGCCAGCTTTTGGGGGTCATGGACAGTACCATGAGAATGGTGGATTTGGCAATGATCACGTGGAAGATGTTCCAATTGAGGAACATGTAGAGGTGGAGGATGACGGGAACTATGAGGACGAACCAGTGCCTCCACCACCGCCGCCACCTGTACAGATGCCATTTGACCCTCAGTTTATGCAATATATGTTTAGTGCTATGTATGGGATGTATCAGGGGCAGGCGAATCAACCTGCACAACCACCACCCAGACCCGTGGATTACGTGCATCTAGCAAGGCATTATCAACCGCCGGTCTTTAGTGGAGGAGTAGACCCGGTTGCTCTGACTGTTTGGATTTATCATATGGAGGAGATCTTCGAGAATATAGACTGCCCAGAGAATTGGAAGGTCAGGGTGGGACAGCAGTATCTTACTGGACCAGCTCTCCATTGGTGGAGGTCGCGTAAGAGTGAGCTTATGGCGAGACCCAACTTCTCATGGGAAGTTTTCTGTCATGCTTTGAGATCCCACTTTTTCACTACACAGATGATGAATGTTAAAAAGAGGGAATTTCTCAACCTAGAGCAAGCAGGAAATATGACAGTGTCTGAGTACTATGGTCGTTTTGTGGAACTCATGTCATACGTACCAATGCTAGTTGCTAATGAGGAAGGTAAGGTTTCGAAGTTTGTGGATGGATTGAAGGCTGAGATCCGGACTGGGTTTAGCAACCAACACACCTGCTTAGCTTCAGCATATGATCAGGCTTTATGCATTGAAAGAGCTCGTGCTTATATGCAGCGCGTGAGGGCCGCTCGTCGCAGGGAGTCAGGGGGCCGATTAGACCCCATCATAGGCAGACGAGGCCGAGAAGCGGTGGAGAGACCTCTAGGCCTCAGACTTATGCACAGCTACCGTATAGAAGCGGACCCCATTGCTGGAATTGCGGACAGCAAGGACATTTGAGGTCACATTGCCCACAGTTGGTAGGTCGAGTAGGAGGATCTACTTCAGATGCGTCTGGTGGGAATGCGTCGCGTGGACGAGGTGCAGACAGAGGTCGTGGACCACAGGGGGACCGTGGGGGCCGTCTCAATGTGATTGAGCGGGCTGAGCTAGATGGGCGAGATGATGTCATGACTGGTAAGTTGCCCATTGTTCAATTTCAATCTTGATCGACTTAACCATCTGTAACAAGTACCCCAGGTAGTGCCTTATGTTATTAAATGCGTAGGTACTATACTAGTTAATAATGTGCCTGCTTATGCCTTATATGATTCTGGTGCATCATGCTCGTTTATATCATCGGAATTCGTAACTAATAATGATATGGGACCACTGGAGGCTTATCAACTCCCTGTTAGCTACCTTCGGGAGACCTCATGCGGAGCCAGTGGATTAAACCCGATGCACAGATAATCATCAAAGATCGAGAGTTCAGAGCGAATCTAGTGGTGCTAGATTTGGCCGATTTTGACGTGATTTTGGGAATGGATTGGCTGTCTAAGTATCAAGCCAGATTAGACTACGGGATACCAAGGATTTCCTTCACCGAAGAAGAAGGTGACCGAGGCTCCGGCCTTAGTGTTACCTGATGAATCGGGGGAATATGAGGTAGACACAGATGCATATTATCGAGGACTTGGGTGTGTGCTTATGCAGTATGGCAAGATGATTGCGTATGCATCTAGACAATTAAAGCCTCACGAGCTGAATTACCCGACTCACGACCTGGAGATGGCAGCGGTCGTACATGCATTAAAAATTTGGAGGCATTATCTTTACGGAGCCAAGTGTCAAATCTATTCGGATCATAAGAACCTTAAATGTCTCTACACTGCAGATAAGATGAGCGGTAGGCAAAGAAGGTGGTTAGAGTTTTTGCAGGACTACGACACGAGTATTCAGTACATAGAAGGGAAAGCCAACCGGGTGGCTGATGCACTAAGTAGGAAAGGACATGTACTGAATTCAATTACTCTCCCTTAGAAGTTAAGGCAAGAGTTGGACAAGGAAGGTATTGTGGTTGTTCCTTACGACACGATAGCGAGGTTGAATGCTATGACGGTGGTGCCATCATTACTCGAGGAGCTCAGACAAAGTCAAGCTGTAAGTCAAGAAATGATGCATTTGAAAGCTCAGATTCGTAAGGGTAAAGCGGAAGGCTTTATGATTGATAGCAAGAATATGATCAAGTTTGGGGACCGTTGGTGTGTGCCTCCGAAAGATCAGGCGCTGAAAGGAAAAATTATGGAGGAAGCACATTGCACACCTTACTCCGTACATCCGGGAGCAGTAAAGATGTACAAGGATTTGAGGCAAAACTATTGGTGGAAAGGCATGAAGAAGGAAGTGGCAGAATTTGTGTCTAGGTGTTCCACTTGCCAGAAGGTGAAAGCCGAGCACATGAGACCTTCAGGCTTATTACAACCTTTGGATGTTCCCACTTGGAAATGGGAGTCCATTGCTATGGACTTTGTCACCGGGCTACCCAAGACACGGAGCAGTTTTGATACTATTTGGGTAGTTGTGGACCGACTAACCAAGAGTGCTGTGTTTATACCAATGAGATTGAACTGGAGCATGCAACAGTTGACTGGCGCTTACATCCAACATGTGGTTAGACGTTTTGGTATTCCTCGAGAAATCATTTCCGACAGAGATTCCAGATTCCTGTCTAGGTTCTGGAAGGAAGTGCAGACAGCCTTTGGGACACAGATCAGTATGAGTACTGCGTGGCACCCTCAGACTGATGGACAGACCGAAAGGACCATTAGAACCTTGGAGGATATGTTGAGGGCGCGTGTGATAGATTTTCAAGGATCGTGGGAGGAACATCTACATTTGGTGGAGTTCTCCTACAACAATAGCTATCACGCGAGTATTCGTATGGCGCCTTTCGAGGCCTTATACGGAAGAAAGTGCAGGACACCCTTGTGTTGGAGTGATCCTTCAGAGCGAGTGGTGATGGGTCCTGAACTCATTGAACAGACCACGGAAGTGGTACGAGTGATCAGAGACAGAATGAAGGAAGCTCAGGATCGTCAGAAGAGTTATGCTGATTTGTCCAGGAGAGACATTGAATTCGAAATTGGAGATTGGGTACTCTTGAGAGTGTCACCCATGAGGGGCGTGAGACGATTTGGGAAGAAGGGGAAACTGAGTCCCAGATTTATAGGCCCCTATGAGATCACTAAAAAGATTGGGAAGGTCGCTTACCGGTTAGAATTGCCAACTAAGGTGGGAAATGTGCACAACGTTTTCCATGTCTCTCAGTTGAGGAAGTTTATATCGGATCCTAACAAGGTTATACAACCGGAGGAGGTGGAGTTGGATGACAACCTAGAATACGAAGAATACCCCGTGGCGATTCTAGACACTAAAGAAAAGATACTTCGCAATAAGGTGATCAAAATGGTGAAAGTACTTTGGTCGAGACATGGCGTAGAGGATGCTACTTGGGAGACAGAGGAAAGCATGGCGAGGCGTTATCCTGAATTGGATTTGACTCCAATTCAGTGAAGTAGTGACCTTAATCCATACTTTTTCATTCGAGGACGAATGATCCTAAGGGGGAGAGATTGTAACACCCCGATTTAATTAACTCATAATTAATTTAATTTAATTATGGTTAATTAACAAAAGACTTGGTATGTGGATTATTTTGTACGGAATGAAGATTTAAGTGGGGGGATAAGTGAGTTCAACTCACTAGATAATAAGAGTCAAGTGCTCAAATGGGTGCAATGTGGTCAAGACAAGGGGTGTAAACCTTTTAACCCACTTTCCGACCCGACCCGGATCCATTTTTTAACTTAAAATCTGAAATTGGGGGGCTTGAGACTCATTCCTAACCCCAAACTTGCCCAAATCCCGTCACTCTCTCTAGGAGGAATTAGGGTTCTTCCAATTCTTGCACAAATTGAGCTTTGAGTGCAAAATCAAGTGGGGATTTCATACTACAACTCAAGGTAAGTGTTTTCCACCATCTATCTCTTGTTTTTATGAAGTTGGAGCTAGTTTTTGATGGGTGTTTTGGTGGTGACGGGAATGAAGTATAAGATGGGTCTTTTGTAGATTGACTTGATTTTGGAGCTTGGATTCTTGTTTGGAAGCTGAATTAGTGTTGAAGGAAGCTAAGGTTAGTACTTGAGACCATTTTGGTGTTGTTAATTTCAAGTTCTTGGTACTCTTTGGAGGCATGTTGGAAGATCTCCATGTTTGGAGATGATCTTTGATTTTGGCTTGATTTCTTGTTATGTAGCTTGGTATTGGTGTTTGGAGGAGTTGGGGAGCTGTATTGGAAGAGTTTGGACCACCTCAATACCAGGCAAGGGTAGAGATAGGTTCGATCGGGGGCCAAAATCGTCGGAATGGCCGGAAAACGCCATGAGGACAGCCCCTGCTGATGCGGCGCGCAGTTGGCGCGCCGCGCGTGAGGCAGCGCGCGACGTCTCTGTCGAGACGTCGCCACCGCGCGGTGTCCGCGCGCTGCGCGCGGGCAGCGCGCGGCACCCCTGATGCCCCTGTTTATTATTTTTTTTGTGTGTCTCTCCATTTTGTCTAATCCTTGCTCCTTGGTCATTCTCATGTCTCTAACATGATCCTAGCAAGATTGAACTATCATTATGCTCACAATCTTTGAACCTAGTTGCGATTAGCAGTGATCTACTATGCATTAGTTGAGATCGAGTTTTGTTTCGCTTCTATGTTGATGTGAGAGTTGGTGCCGATACGTGGGACTTGGCACACCCATGATTACACTTAACTCGTGATGAGTTGTTTATTTTGTCATGACACGTAATTTACGTATTGACATGTGTGGAATTGAATCTGATTATGTGTTGGTGCCGATATGTGGGGCTTGGCACACCCTTGATACTTAACTCGCGATGAGTTGTTAATGCCGATATGGGGGACTTGGCACACCCCGGAATATTTTAAAACTACTATTTTAAAGAGCCCGGATTATTTTTGTTAAAACTATTATTTTCAAGTATTATTATTTTTAAAGTTATCATTTATAAACTAGTAGTATATTTCAAAGAGCCCAGACTATTTTAAAGCTATCTATTTTAAAGAAAATACTTCACTCGAGATGAGTGATTGAAATGATATGTGAATATCTGTGATGATATGGGAATATCTGTGATGATATGTGAATATCTGTGATGATATGGAAATATCTGTGATGATATGTGAATATCTGTGATGATATGGAAATATCTGTGATGATATGTGAATATCTGTGATGATATGTGAATATCTGTGATGATATGTTGAGACTGAAAAATAATGCTACGCGGGTAGGATACCCTATGCTTACGAATCGGTCTCCGATTGGGGCATAATGGTATCTTTCCCGGGGCATTGAGACTGAAAAGGATTTATATCCTAGTCTGTATTTGGCTAGAAAGGGCTCATGACCCTTAGCCTGACCCGCTTGCCGTAAGCCACGATTTCAGCTGTTAGTGTCCGCGGCGGGGGCACTGTGGGTATGTCTCTCGACCATTAAGGGGTGTGGACCCTTATATGGGAGGGAATACCGACCATGGTACCTAGGTGCGCGCTAGACATGCTTATGTGTTGCATTTAGGGTAGATAGACATCCTAGGTCATAACATTTCATCTCATCATCCATCATTCATCTTATTTGCAGTGGTTGAAGCACCGGTATGGGACGGTGTGATGTTTACTTATTTGCTCTGCTCAATTTTTATGTTATGCCTAATAAATGTTTAAAAACGAAATATATCTCCACCTATATGAATAAATATACTTCTAGGGAAATCAAGTTAATTCTTGTTTCCCCTTATGCCGATTCTTCTATTCTTGCTCAGTACCTTGTACTGACCCTTGCTATGTTTTCATGTATAGATATTCCCGGGGAGGACGCAGAGCCTGAGCACGATGTGGGGTTTGGGGACGAGTGATCTACCTAGGGATGCATTAGCATGTTGTGGACTTATGTGCTTGGCTTGAATAATATGCTATGACTTATTACCTAGTCTCGTACTGTTGTAGTACGGATCGGTACACTATATTCTGTCTTGTGTTTAATTTGATATCTCTGACAGGTGAGATGAGACTGATATGTCGACTGTTATGTCACATAAATAAGGCTTGTAAGCCGGACGTCTGTTATGACGTGAGGTTTCCTTTTCTGGATTTGTACTCTGATATTATGATTCATTGGCTTCCTGGTTACTTGGCTACGTGTTATTGATCTTAAATTGATTGGCCAACAGTTTAAGAGAGGTAACACGGCCGTGACGTCACAGAAATTTGGTTTTAAATTTTTGGGGCGTTACAGTATCGGTATGGCTCCATTCGAGGCATTGTATGGGAGGAAGTGCAGGAGTCCCTTATGTTGGAATGATCCAACGGATAAGGTGAATGTGGGTCCTGAAATGATTGAGCAGACAATTGAACTGGTGAGGATCATTAGGGACCGTATGAAAGAGGCTCAGGACAGACAGAAGAGCTATGCTGACTTAGCTCGTCGAGATGTGGAGTTTGAGGTTGGTGATAGGGTGTTACTGCGGGTATCGCCTATGAAAGGGGTACGCCGGTTCGGTAAAAAGGGCAAGCTGAGCCCGAGATACATTGGACCCTATGAAATTGTGGAGAGAGTTGGTAAAGTGGCTTATAGGTTGGCTTTACCAGCTGAAGTGGGTCGAGCTCATGATGTCTTTCATGTTTCTCAACTTCGAAAGTTTGTATCTGACCCATCTAAGATTATCCAGCCTGATGAGATTGAGTTGGATGCAAGTCTTGAGTATGAGGAGTATCCAGTTCGGGTGATTGATGCAAAGGAAAGGGTTCTGAGGCACAAAACCATCCCGATGGTTAAGGTGCTGTGGTCTAGGCATGGAGCTGAAGATGCTACTTGGGAAACTGAGGAGCATATGAAGCTGAAGTACCCGGAATTGGACTTGACCTCGTTGCCTTGAGGTAACATTTTTCCCCCTTGTTTTTATTTTTGATCATGTTCTTGAACGCGCATTTCGGGGGCGAAATGATCGTAAGGGGGGAGGAATGTAATGACCCGATTTAATTAATTGAACTGTTTAAATAATCTAGTATTTGGTTATTTTACATTTCAGTCTGGTTGGGGTCGATTTGATGTATTTGAGATTTAAGTGGGGGAATAAGTGAGTTCAACTCACTAGATAATAAGAGTCAAGTGCTCAAATGGGTGCAATGTGGTCAAGACAAGTGGTGTGACCCTTTTAACCCATATTCCGACCTGACCCGAGACCCATGACCCGACCCGGGTGCCCTTGGAGTGTTAAAAATCAGATTTGGGGTTGGAAGACCCATTTCTTCCTCCTTCCCCTTCCCATTCCCGTCACTCTCTCTCGGTGAAGATAGGGTTCTTCATTTTGGTGAGAAATTGGTGTTTTCTTCCTCAAATCGGTTGGGGGATTGGTATTTATACCTTTGGTAAGTATTTTTCTAGCTTCTACACTTGATTTTGAGGATGTATGAGTGGGTTTTGGAGTGATGGAAGTTGGTGACGAGAATTCAATTTTTGGGATGAATCTTTGTAGATCGGTTTGTGGGGAAACTTGAATCCTTGTTTAAGGGTTCCAAATCAGTTTTGGGAGCTAAGGTAATGCTTTTGGTTGAGTAATTTCAGTTTTTGAGCTTCCAATGGTTTCATGTTGAAGAACTCATGTTCTTGGATGAATTTTTGATGTTTGGAGCTTGATTCTTGCAATATAGGCTTGGAATTGTAGATTGGAAGCTTGGAGGTTGAGGAGAGGAGCTTGGAGACTCGTCTACATCCAAGGCAAGGGATTATATTGCTTAAATTACGTGTTTGGGGGGTATTTGGGGGTCGGATTCCGGCGAAATCGCCGGAAAACCGATTGGAAAATCGGAGAAGACGATGAACAGTAACTGCTACAGTACTGCTACAGTACTGTACAGTAGTTACCGCGGTAACTCGCGTAGTTACCGCAGTAATTCGCCACAGTAATTACCACGGTAATTTGAACAGTAATTACCACAGTAACTTGTACATTAGTTACCGCAGTAACTGGCTACAGTAGTTACCGCAGTAACTCGCTACAGTAGTTACCGCAGTAACTTGCTACAGTAATTGCTACAGTAATCGCTACAGTATCGCTACAGTACTGGGCTGCGTATATCACGCGTTTTACGCGCGCGGGTGCGCCGTGAGCGCATGAAGGCCCTGTTTGGCCCCTTTTTGTGCGATTTTGATTATATAATGATGTTTTCTTTGCTCCAATTATTGTTATGGCCTCCCCAAATGTTATTGGTAAACCGTGGATTAATCAATTGGCCCGTGTGGGTTGTCGAATTGCTTAGGGGAACTGTTGAATTATGATATCATTAAGTATATGTGGATTATTGGTTGTTATTCCTGTTGACCCTTTTGGGCTAGTTATTATAATGCATGGTATTGCATTATGGATGGATGGACATATTGGAAATGTCTGATCGGGCAGCCTTTACCGGTGTTGTTGAGTCCCGATGGCCCTACGGGGTGATTATTAGGCTGTGATGCCTGTGATTTGGCTGCGATGCCTGTGATTTGGCTGTTATGCCTGTGATTGGGCTGTGATGCCTGTGGTCCCTGCGGGGATGGTGTATGTTACCCTGTAACGGGTTGGAGTTGATGATATCCTCACCCGTGGGTTCATACCGCCCGGGTTTAGGTTGCCGGCTAGGCATATTCATTGCATTTGCATGTAGGGTAGATAGGCGTATGTTAGGCCATGCATCACTTGCATAAATTGTATGATTGTGGTTGAAGCACCGGTATGGGACGGTGTGATGTTTTATCTGCTTTATCTATATTATGCTCTGTTATTTATATTATAATTATTATTATGGTTATTATTATTATTTATTATTATTATGAGATATGATGATGTTTTCCCTTACTCCCCGGCACGTAGCCTTGCTCAGTACGTTGTACTGACCCCCTTTGCTTTTGTCTGTTTTATAGATCCTGCTGGAGGCGCTGGAGCATGACTGGGTTTGGGGTTATGAGAGATCACATAGATAGGACATTTATGTTATTATTATTTATATGTCATTATGTGATACTCTGTTGACTGCTTTTGCTTGATATATACTTGACTAGTTGAGGCCTGTGAAGCTAGGATTTATTTCATATCGGCCTGTGGCCTTGTTTGAGTATGTGATTTACTGCTTTGGGCCGGTAGCTCCCTTTGATGTATTGACAGGTTGCCTGATCATGATCTGAGAGGCGTGTAGCCTGTTACTCTGACAGAGTTTGCTTTATGCAGTTGTTCTATGGTAATTGTTTATGTGCCTATGTGTTTTATTTGTTTTAGCTTCCGCATTAAACCGGATTAATCAGATGATCACTTTAGGTTTACCCAGTGTTGTACTAGCTATTTTAAATTAGCTGGCCATTAGTTTATGATAGTTAGTACAGCGGTAACGCTTGCGAAAATCAGGTTTGAATTTTCGGGGCGTTACATTGACCATTAAGTTAAACTCAACTCACTTATTTATTTTTCAGGTAAATTGTGCATAAAATGTATTTTTAAAGTTTTCGGTGTTTAAACTTTGATATATTAACAATCTTATGTTAACTTTTTACGTTCTACTTAAATTTATAACTAAAAATAAAAATAAAACTAATACTTCTACAATTTTGACGGGATGGAACCGGAAAGTAAGAAGAGTTCATAATAGAAACAGGTAATACATCCTCCTTTCTATTTGACACTTTTGCGCAGTTGATAACCTAATTTTTTTTCTTAATCACAATTATATAAGAAGAACATAATAAATAAAATTTTATTAAATTCGCATAATTAAATAATTTACAAATATTATTCACCAAAAAAAATTCAAATATTAATTTTTTTTTTATAATTTTCACTTATATATAATCTATATTATTAATTATTACCAATATACTACATGTACTATATAGCAAAAGATGTTGAAAACTATCATATATTTGAGGATAGAGTTGAGTAATAATTTACTCCTAATTAAGTCCTAATAATAAGTACGACCGTGCAAAGATGTAAATGCCAGCTATATACACAAAAGCACATCAATTATAGGATTTTTTTTTTTTTTTTTTCCGAAGCATCAATTATAGGATTTGCATTCACAATTAGAACAACAGGCACAGCAACACGGATATGTGTATAAAAAAGCAAGGGAGTCCAAGCTTAATTAATGGACACACCACCCTTTTTTTGGAGTGATTAAAACAGGACAGTTGGTGATTGAGGTCGGTAAGTAACATGTAAGGACTCCTTATGCAAAACACATATACATCGTATCAGTGATGCTTCAACATTTATTGGAACCCATGGTGATCTCCCCTCTGTAAACCTTCTTTTATTTTACTACTTTTTACATAAAGACCAACTCCAAAATGTCACCAAATATTACCATTAGCCCCCAATTATTTGTATGCTATCAATGCAGGACATTTGTGTACATAGCAGAACTAGAAATGAAGAACCCTCTACAATTATATGGATCATGTACAAAGTGTGAGATGTCATGGATCAGATTTATAGTGCTAACAATGTTTTGGGAAATTAGCACAAGAGGTTTGGATTTGGGAACTAGCAGGAGTACGACACCAGGAATTTTTTCAAACCCAAATCCAAAATTCCAGAACTCAATTTCTTCCTACACTTAGTGAAAAATAGGGCAAAATTCAAGTAAGGTAATTATTCAACCCTAAGGATAAAGAATTGAACTTTTGTGCGCATCTAATTATCTTATCTAATCTCGTCAATAAACATGTCTCCCAATGACTACCACTAGTCCAGATGGAACAAGGCAGGATTAAACTTTGTTTGTGGTGGATGACAACTTTTAAAGTTGGAAAAGAACTTCACTCAAATAAACTTGCATTTCTAGGAGGATGGAGGGACATGATCAAGGATGTAACAAATGCTGCATGGTTTCTCGAAATCAATAAGGTTCTGATCAGTATCAATACACCTATAAATAACTACAAATATGAAGTTGTGTTGGAAAAAAACCATTAACCCTAACTCAACAAAACAAGTTCAGATGCTGAGTAGGTGGTCTGAAAACTTGAATTCAACTCATAAAGCTTGAACCAAGCTTTATATTCAGATCAGTCAAGCAACTAAGAATACAAGTTCACCCTTGCATTTGGCTCCAACTCACATCTTGTCACAGTGCCAGATAAAATGCCAACAGCATACTCAATTTATAGAACAGCCAAAATTAGCACTCACACATGTGCATACACATTCGATCAACAATGCAAGAAATAGGAAAATTGCCAACCATTTCAAGCCAAACCAATGTGGGGAGCTATTGAAATTAATTAGTGAAACCTCCTGCAACCTCATTTAATCATTTAACACTAGTTGAAATGTTAATTCATTAAGCCCATTTGACAACAGAAAATTCATCCAACTATTGATTCAATTAGTTTGAAGTCGGGTGAGCAAAACAAAATCCTATTGATAAACCAATTATCCTTTGTCATCTAATAAACCAAGATGTAAATTTTCTTGAAATAGAAACAATTTGTGACAAAATATAAATTCAATTTTAGCCACAACCACAGCTTAAAGAATCACTTACAGCTTCAAACTTCAATCATAAGAGTTCAGATTCAAACTTGATTAACCTTGATCAAAAGCAGCCTCAGCACATTTACCTTTAATTTTATGTGCATCTGTCATGGGCTTTAAATTATAAACACATGTAAAATGTTATCAAACCACACACTATGGATTCGAAAACTAGCTTCTGAAAGTTTTTCAACTTGAATGGTGTTACAATTTTGAAAGGAAAATAGTTTGAGTCCTAATTGAAGCTACTTCAAGGCACATTGTACAAATTATCGTGCAGCATGCGGACACAGACACCCAACAACTTAAGCTGTCACTCACTCAGGGCCCAGGGGCATTTCAGCAACAAGAGCTAAAATGATTTACATTACTAATCAAAATTAGTTCAACTAAGGTTGGCACTCTCCTAACAAAAACCTGAGTCAGCAACAAGTGCAAAAACTATATTCTTCAACAAAAGCTTGTACTGCACAATCAATGAACATGAAATTCTTAACAAAGTGCAGTATAGAAGCAGACATCGCCAATCCACAGTACTAAGCAAAACAAGCATAAGATTCAAATATAATCAGCTCAAAAAAATTCATGGAAAACAACGAGAAGGAGCTAACGAGTGTAACTCAAGCGTCAAAGTCCTTCTTATGAAGAACAGTGAGATAGCTCAGTGCTCTTCACAGAATATTCAAAAGCCAGTGAGTCAAAGAAGGGATATTTCACATTTAAGATCATTTCGACCAGAAATACAAACCAGAAAGCATCAATTGGTAACAATATAGATATACGGATCCAGTAAAGAATTACTGTTTCTTGTACTTGGCGACCTCGCCTTCATTGGGGAAAAATCCCATTAGCCGTCCGGCAGAATTCTGGTAGGCGTACATAAAACCCCCCATTGCTCCAATTAGACCTCCCGTCACCATAGAAGGCCCCCTGATTCCAGGTCGAATCCCTAGTTTATTCAACCAAACATATCACAAAATAATGAAAAAAAATTCACTCAAAACAAAAGAGTTAAATTAAAATTGAAACGATTAATTGAATCCAGATGCGCAGAAATGAGTCCATACCGGATAGATAACCGACGACGACGGAGACGCCGGTGATCGTGGTGAAACGGAGATAGTCTAGAGTGTTGAAATTGCCGACTGTCTTCGTGAAAGGAGGATTCCGATCTATGACGGGGTACTCCGGCTTTGCCGATGCTGTTATATCAGTGTTCATCGTTTTCCTTTTCTTTTAGCTTGCAATTTTACGACGCTCATGTGGCAGTGGCACGAAACTAAATGGGCTTATATTCCTAATGTGTTTTTAATTTGTAGTACTACTAATTACTCCATTCATCGCTTAACAAGCTGTCGAGAGTTGTATCTTTATTAGTCCAATATAAATTACTCCCTACATCCTTTATTAGTTGTTTTTTAAACATTGAAAAATCTTTCAAAATAGTTAGTCAACTTACATATCTACTATATTATACAGAGTATTTCCAATATTACTTTTCCAATATTACATATCTATAGTATTATTCTTATTTTTTTTCAACTAACCAATCCCTACTCCAAAACACTATAGTGAGGAAGGATAAAAATATAAATATGTATGGTAATTATTACACTCATTAGCTTGTGCAATTTGGTCCAAAACATCAATTAAAGGAATGAATAGAGTATAGTCAATGGCATAAAAAAAGTATTCTGTTTTTTTTTTTTCAATCAATGGCATGAAATATTTTTTTTTACCGTAGAATGGCATGAGAAAAATGATGGGAATAATAATAATAATAATAATAATAATAATAATAATAATAATAATAATAATAATAATAATACTCACAAATTGACTTTACATTAATTCTCGTACTCAACAGTAGCAAGACATTTGTAATGGGATAGAGGCAATAATATTAATAATAATATATTTATGCATTTCTTTAATCTAAAAAATTGGGAATGGGGATTTGACGGTCATGTCCTCTAACTTTAAACTGGGTTACGATTTCCCAGGCTTTCTATCACTCCCCTTTATCTCATTTGTAATTTGTATGATTTAGACTCTCATACACATGAGTGTCAATGTTTATAAAAAAATTATACAGTATTTTTTTATGTTTTATATTGTCCTTTATTAAATTATTAGTGTTCCATTAAGAGGAGTTCATAATAATAATAATAATAATAATAATATTATTATTATTATTATTAGTGTTCCATTATTATTATTATTATATTATTATTATTGGCCAAAAAGAAATTCATTTTTTCTTCACTCGTAAAATCGTAATTTTGGATAGTCCGGAGTCCAGTGGACGATTTAATTGGGGCCAATAAAGAAAGATGGGCCTGGATTAGCCTATTCCAGGCCCAAAATGTAAAACCGCGTGTATTCCAAGCAAGTCTCCAACGGCAGAAAATTTTCACCTATAAAATGCAGTACTTTCCAACCTGGACTATTCCGTCGAGTTTCCCTAACCCTCAATTTCGTCATTCCTCAGGAGATGAGGAGAATAGGTCTATTTTTCGTGTAGAATTTAGGGCTTCGGATCGCTAATAGTTTGATGGCTTCCATTTGTTCCCTCCCCTTGAGGCCTTGACCCTTCCCTGGCGAAGAAAGGGGTCATTGTCGGTAGTTCGTGTCTGAAGCAATTTTTTTCCCTTTTTGTTCTTAAAGAAAACAGTTTAATCAAGAATCTTTCGTTTTTTTCCCCCCTCAATATTAAATCAAGAAAACGAGTTTGTACAATTTCTTGCTTTCATTTTTTCTTCTTGATTTCTTTCCGACATGAAGAAAACGGTTATATCCAATTTTCTTGGTAAAACGTGCACACAACTTTCTTGAAGTCATTGAATTTTTTTATTCCTTTAATCTTGGTAATCTCAAATCTCAATGTTGGTTTTGGTGCTAGACTTGGGAATTATCAGAAGTTAAAATCATTTTAACATTCATATAGTATTATTGATATTTATAAAGAATTTCTAGTTGTTGTTGTGTCATTTTTTTTTTAAAAAAAAAAAAATTCTGTATTTTGCATTCCCTACCTGATCAACTTTTATAAGGTATGCACAATATACAACAAATATCTCTTGTTATTAATAGATTTTGTTTTTGGATATAGGTTGTGGATAATTCTCCTCCATGAGCAGCAGGGTCATGGGTGGCAGAGGGAAATGACCAATTGTGAGCTCCTTTTAATAATGTGCTCACTCTGTTTGTTCTTCTAATCTTGTGGATGTCTTGAAACTGGATTGAAAGAGATTGCTTCGGAAATGTTTGGTTTGTAGGTAAGCCTTCCCAGTTTAATTTGATTTAGTTATATTATATGAGTTTTAGTTTTTGATTGTACTAAAATTCCTCGTATCCCAGTTTATTTCTTTCTTTAAATTGGCTTATAATTAAGTGCCAATTTTTTAACATAATAAAATTTCAATCAAATAGGATTCGATGGGAATTTTTGTATGTTACTGACCGTTTTATAATAAGCTATCTTTTATTCGGTTAAAAAATCTGATTAATCTTCATTGACAGGGGTTTAGTGCCTGGAAGCGCATTGAATACATTGCAAGTATTGAGTGCAATAAACATGACTATCTAAGGGAGTTCCTCACTCAAAACTAACTTTGGACAATGTTGGTGGGATCTAGAAACCATCTGTCCAAATCACTGCCCTGTCAATGAAATTGTTGGTTCTTTATGATCTTATACATTATGTTTTTATAACACACATCTTATGCTATACAGTTCTATTCCTAGAAGTTTATTTGTCTTTACACGTATTCTATTAGCAATTTATAATCTTTTTGATGTGATGTATCATGGGATTGGCCTATTGAAATATAAAACAAACTCAGTGAAAGTGATCATCTAAAGTTTGGAGCAAACAAATGGCTTTGCAAAGCTTAGCTCTTAGCTTTAGATTATTTTTTTTTGTGATTATTTTCTGTAAAGTAACTGTTATCAATAATTTTACTTGCTTACATAGAACAAACAACCATTTGGTCTCATAACTTTATTCTGGATTCATTTTAGTCCCCAAACTTAGGTTGTATTAGAGTCCCAAGTTTCTTGATCTTAGCAAAGTCAATCTCCAGGCCATTTAACTACATGTGTGTGTTTGTGTGTGTTTTCCTCATAAGGTGATGCGTGGCGCTTGAAGAAAACCTTCACGTCATGGATGAAACTTATGGTAATGTTTTCTCATTCCATGCAATTTTTAATATACATGAAATCATTACCAAAAGCAGTTTTACATTTTAATCACACCTCTACGAAAATTAAACACTTTAATATGTCTACTCACTGTATATTTGCTTTATTTATTAATATCAGAGAAATGTGGCACGGGTAAAAGTTTGGCATGACCATAGGATAGGATTGTATATCAATCTAATATCATGATATGATGGAAAACACACAAAAATATGCAACCATTGTGTGGCCTCCTATTTCCAGTTTGTTAACACAATTTAGATCAAACTTCATAGTGCATTCCTAAATTTAATTATTATATGTTTCTTTCTCCCCGGGGTGATATATGGCATTTAAAAAAAACTATTATCACAATTTGGGGTAGCATTTATGATAATGCTTTATTATTTTATGCATCTTTTAAAATGTATGTGCTATTATTTGACTAATACTTTTTTTTTTAAAAAAAAGCTATTACATAATTGATATTTTTTTTTTTAAAAAAAAACACCCATCCATAATAAGCATTTTGGTATATGAGTTCATTTTATTTTGATATCTTTTTAGAATTTGATAATTAACTCATAAGCGAATGTGGCCTGTGGGTAATATTAGCTCTATCTTTTTTGAGTAATAACTATTGCATTTTTTTCCTTAACAAAATATTACAACACTATCGCATATCACTGTACTATCATGGTTTAGATGATGACTTTTCATTTTTCCTTTTTGTATAATAGTTTTAAGTTCATAGTGCAATTTATATTCATAGATTATTAGCAATATGATGTTTTTTCGTCCCCACGTTGGTCCGCAGTTTAGCATGACAATGTTGGTAATGCTGGTCCACATTAATGGTCCCCATTTTTAATTGTTTTACTTTACTTATCCTTTTTTAAAAAAAAAAATCTTCTATGGTGATATATGTCACTCGTGGAGAAAGTTTTGTTTACATTGTTTGGATAAATACTATTATAGTCTTTATATACATATGTGTGTATATATATTTGCATCTTTCTTAAATATTTATAATATTAGACTTTTTTTTAAGCATATGATATTCTTCATTATTTTTCTCACTTTATTTTAGCATATTTTGTTTATTTAGTAAATTAGTTGAATCAAATGTGGCATGGGTAGTAGTAGTCTCATTTCTAGGCTTGGCCGTGTGGATTTGAAGACAATCTTCTTTCATGTTCTGGATTGTAGGCAACCAAGGCTTGGCCTTCTGGATTGCAAAACAATCTTGTGTCATGTTCTGGATTGTAGGCAATTGATAATGTGCCAACCAGTATGAAGACTTTACCTATTGCATTTTTTGTTAAGCCTTATTTCACAGTGAACCGTTCCTAATTTTCTTTTTTATATTTGAGATACCTCATTGACAAATATTGTGTAGTATTATTTTATTTTTATATTTTTTTTTTTGTTTTTTTCCTTTTGGATGTGGCTATGACACTTCAAACCTGGTATCTTGATAATATGTGTTAATTTATTCTTACTAGTCATTTTTTTAGTTATAATACTATCGTGTATTACTATAATATCATGATTTATATTACACATGGTCATACACTGGACTATGGCGACTTCTCATTTTACTTTCTTGTAAAATAATTTTAAGTCTCATAGTGCACTCTATCATTGATAAGAACTTATTGACAATATGTTCTTTTTGTCTCTACGGGTGATATATATCGATTGAAGTGAATTTGGTCCCACATTATGACATGAAAATGTTTGTAATGTTGGTCCACATTAATGGTCCCATTTTTAATTGTCCTACTTTACTTATTATTATTTTTTTTTAATTTTATTTTATTATTTTCATATAGTGATATATGTCACCTGTGGAGAAAGCTTTGTTTACATTTTATGGATAGTAAATATTTTAATCTTTTTACATATTTTTCTCATCTGTCTTATATATATATATATATTATATTTGACCTTTTTTATATTTTTCAGTATTTTTCTCAATCATTTTATCATATTTTGTGAAATTAATTGAATCGAATGTGGCATGGGAAACAACAACATTCCCATTTCTAGGCTTGGTATTACGGATTGCAAGACATTCTTGTTTCATGTTCTAGATTGTAGGCAGCAGAGGCTTGGCCTTGTGGATTGCAAGACAGACAATCTTGTTTCATGTTCTAGATTGTAGACAACCGATGATACGCAGCCAGAATATGAGGATTTTATCCATTGCATGTTCGTTAAGATTTTCTTCTTCCTTTTGGAGGTGGCTATGTCGCTATGACACTTGGTGCAAGCCTATCTTGAGAAATTGTTTTAATATATTCCTACTAGTATTGGCCATCGCGCATTGCGCTGGATCGTCGATTCCTTATTTATGAGTTTGAATGGAAATTATTTTTAATATAATATAAACAATAAATAATAATTGTATAAATATTATAAAAACTATCATAAAATAATTTTATTTTTTATATTTTATAAGAACAAAATAAGTCAAACTGAAACAAAACCATACTATAGCAAACTAACAAATAGTATATATTTTTTTTTAAGTTGAAATATTCAATTCCATATTTTTTCTAAATACTTTTTGGATATTTTTTAGGGTTTTTTTTTTTAAAGAAATATGATCGTTTTAAAGATAAACAAAATATGATTTCAGATAAATATGTCAAGATTACTCTTGTTTATAGATCTCGAAAAAATATGGTTGCCGGTATTCTTATTTTATTTTTGTGGTCTATATTTTTTTGTGATAATTAAATGTAAATATTAATAGCTAAAGAAACTTCCCTCCCATTTTTCCCACTTAAAATGTTCAAAAGCGTATTATGTTTTTATAAAATACGAATAGATAATAGATAGATAGATATATTGTTCATTTTTTATTTATTATACTACTATTGTGCATCACTATATTATCATGATTTGGGTTACACCCGGTTGACGATATACACTGTATTGTGACGACTTTTCATTTTGCCATTTTGTAAAATAATTTTATGTCTCATAGTGCAGTCTATTATTGATACAACTTATTAACAATATTATGTTTTTTTGTCCCCATGAGATGATACATGGTGGTTGAAGTGAATTTGGTTCATGACAATGTGGTAATGTTTTCTTATACTGGGCTTATGCTTTATATAATTTATGGTATTATTTGACCAATAAATTTGTATTTTAAGATTGTGGCATTAGTAATCTTTGAGTTAGCATGTTCTTATCGTTGTATGTGGCAGTTAATTACTATGTATAAAGTTCAATTTATTGACAACTTAACACCAGTTTTGATCACTATAATTGTATTGAGTGTTTTTCACTTCAAACTCTGTATAGTTAATGTGTTATTAACTACATATTGACCAGACAACTCATAAAAAAATTTGCAAGTGTGCTATGTGTAACATCAATTTGTAGTCCTGTACAGTTTACAAAATTAAGGTTGCAAGGCTTGTAGTATTATTCTCTTTTTGTTCTTTATGCAATGTCTTTCTTTCATGCCTCTATATTCTCTTTCTAATTACTTGCTTATAAGAGGGTGATGGCAAATCAATATTGATAACGCCTAATAATCCTCTCCTAATAGTTACATGACAGTTTGTATGACGGGCCTCAATGACTACAGAGAGAATGTTTCACAGTTCTATTTTCATGGATGATGGACAGGCCACCATGTGATTCAGCAGTTGACTGAAGAGCTAATAATGCTTCTCATGGCAACATTTCAAGATTTAGATGCCTCCATATTTTGGCACCATATTCAGTAAGCATGTGTTTACTTGACTGACATTTCTGTTTTTTTAGTTACAGCAATGGTGCAAGAATATATGTTATGGGTCTTAGGCGTGAATTTGGAAAGTTACCGTGAGTTGCTATCTATTTTTAAAATGTCTTTTAGCTTCATGTTAAGTGTCATTGAGTTAAATGCGAAACGTTATGGCTTATATAACTATTCTGCAGATTTTTCTTTTCTTTTTTCGCCTACAGAGTTATGCATTGGATCCAATCTTCTTTGGCCAGGAGCAAGAAATGATATCTACCCAAAGATGAGATGTGTTTTATTGGAAATTTGTTTACTTTTAGCTTTTGGAATCATCAAATGATTGCTGTGTGTTGCTATGGTGTTGTAAGAGAGAACCATGGAGCATATAACTTCCTGGGAGTTAAAGAGTCTGTCAGGTTTTACGAGATTTGCGATCTTGTCTTCTCAAATCTCCGTGATTCTGCAAGTCAATAAACATTTTGAGCTATTTCGTGATATTTTTTCACAGGTTACTTCATGCTTTTGAAATCTTAATCTAAAATATTTTTTAGTTTATACAATCTTATTTAAACATTCACATTCTCTCTCTCTCTCTCTCTCTCTCTCTCTCTCTATGTAGAAAATTGTTTTCCCTTTTGTCAATAAATGAAATTCATGTGTTACTTGAAGTATCACATTAATGAAATCGGTACCTGAAAGAATTGGATGCAGGATCAGAAGAGATCCAAAGTTATCTACCTTGTTATTGAAGGGAAACATCATTTGAACCATGAAATTCTCTATCATCTTCAGGTATCTTTCTGCTGCTGTAATTGGTAATATGAATAACCCACTAGCTCAACTGTTTGATTTCTTATTGTGATACTAGATGCATCATTTGTTCCCATACATCTGACATTGGCATCGCCTATCATCTACAAGACACCCATCCAGCCATCCTTGCAAACTAAATTATAAATAATTACATAAGCTTCCCTCAGTCACTGTGGGGGATCAGGGGATGAGTGATAGAATTCATAATATTTTGAGCTCTTGATTCATCATACAAGCTATAATAAAATCATTTTGTTTCTCATCTTCAAGTGTTGTCTTAGACTAATGCAGGATGTGTTCAACCTAATCGAAATGTTTCCGGATTAGTTAAAGCTTTTGCAGGTAAACCAGGTGTTCCCAATTTCATTCTATTCACTCATATTTCTAGTTCTTGGCACCAATTTTATAGATTCGACCCGATTCCTTGCAGTGAAATCAAATGATATGACTAGTATACTTGTCATCCTTAATTCGAAGTATTATTGCTCTCCATAATTTGATGAATAACAGAGTAAGCATATATTTACCTTTTTCATTGTCGTTAACAGTTAGCTGACTGACTCTATTGTAGATAATAAATTGTTTATTGGTGTTCTTTGGCCTCAAATAGGTAGTGCACCAGTAGCTGAGTGCCATTTTATCTGCTTCACAGCTTTATGCAGTTATGCATAAGACTTCACTCGAAAAATTCTTCCTTCTTTTTACTTATTTATTTAATATTTTGTTGTTTCAAACACTTCCCCCTTAGTGCACTGCATGAATCTCTTGGTGGCATGTGAACTCTCTTTCCTTCACAGCTAACTTAGCTGGTTGTGTATTCCAAATGATGCTGACCTAGTCCACAGTTTTTTTTGTTTTTTTGGTTTTTGTTTTTTTTTTTTTAAATAAAAAAATCTCATCCTGATTCCACAATTTTTGTGTAACCGACAATTTTTGTGAGGTGGGTTAATCCACAATATACTTATTCTCAAGGAAGTTGCCTTTATCTTGTCTGTGGCAGTTGCAGTTTAGCAGATTTTTGCTATCATGTTAGATTTTCAGGGACTGAAGGCTTTGTCTGGTTGGAGGTATCAGACGGAAATGAAGAGAATGGGTAGGTCTTTATTTACCAGAATCTGTACATGAAGTTTTTCTTTGACATATGCCAGGCAAGAGAAAGCATTTGAGTAGAACAAGACTTTCAAGGAAATGACTATTATGTTCTTCTTATAAAGTTTGGAGAACAAAATTTATGGGCTTAGCACAAGCAATAGCCAATAAGAAGGTTTTCTGGATCTTTGATTAGATGACAATTCTATTTATTCTCACTAAGTGCTATCAGCTTGTAACTTAATGGAGTTCTACTCTCTTATTTTTTATTTTTTGGCTTTGAATGTTTCAGTGAATTATCATATGTGCATTGATTATTTGATGATTTCAATTTACCAGCTTTATCCATGCTGTTCTGTTAGTTGTATTATATGATTTGTTTAATTTTAGTGTCATGAGTAAACTCTTTTTTTTTTTTTTCATGATAAAGGTTTAATTAATGGAAGCAGTTGTTCTTACTTAAGCTTACATTACACCTACTGTGTTTTATTCTATGCATGCCTATACATATTTGTTTACAGGACCATTGAGTTTATATAAGTCTGGTTTTAAGGGTATTTCAAGTTTCATTTCTTGCATAATCAAACTCGGTTTGTTTGTAAGGGTTTTTCAAATTTCAGTTCATCTCTCTCTCTCTCTCTCTCTCTCTCTCTTGGATGTCATTACACATGTGGCACAGCCAGTCTCAATAATTTATCGAGTTGTTTAGAATGTGAAGCAATGCCTCTTTACTGTCTCACTAATACCTTGCAAAGTATTTATCTTTTGTGATACTGTGTTTTCGGCTAATGCCCATGCTTGATTGTAAACAGTGCTTTTTAAAGAAGATGACATGACAGTGATCCTAGGATGTGGTTTCTTGACCACAACTATCATGAACCAGTGTTTCTTTATCTGCCCTCACATATGGATGAGTGTTGTGTTATGTCGTTGGGAGTGATTTGATGTGCTTTATTCCTTTGAGTCAGGCTCAGGCAGTTGCACATTTAGTATTACTTATTGTCTTGTTGCAGTAATTTCTTAGGACAACACAAGTATTTGCTTACTAGGAGAATGCTTGGGTTCATTATGTTCTGAAATTACACTAACTCAACTTGGCATCCATTTATCATATGCTTTGTTGTCTTTTTCTATCCGAGATAGAAACTATGAGTTATAACATATTTTGGGTAGCAGATGCAGGACAAAGAAGAAGGCCACCTTTCTTGGCCTATGTGTAACTGTACTAATCAGTAGTAAGAGCTAGTCTTCCTCTGGTTGATGTGCAAGATCTGGAGCAAAAGGTACACTCAATTTTTTAACTTATTGAATTTCACATACCATTATACGTAAATTTGAATTATTTTTATTTTCAACTTAGGTGGTCTGATTTATTATTTTGAATAGTATAATTTTTTTTCTTTTTTGGCTAAACAGCATATACAGACTAGTAGAGGGATAGTGGGAGCCCATGTCACACAAATTACAAAGGGATAAAAGGGGAGGGATAGAGGTGCGGTTGGGAAACAAAGCTTATCCTGATTATTTTTTATTTTTATTTTTCTCATTGACATAGAATAAGTTAGCCGGAGTATAATAATAATAATAATAATAATAATAATAATAGTATATTTTTTAGTTTCCAAATCCATGACTATTCTATAACTCCTGTCCCATTTGAAATGTCATATTTGATTTTTGCACACAATCTAAAGCACTTTTTAAATCGTTAATATTTCAAACTATATACTAGTAAAAATTATGTAAATTATATATTATAAAACTATACGATTAGACGAATCTAACAAGATCGAACTCGACTTTTTGTTTTCCAAATATATATTTACAATAATATCGAGTCGAATTGAACAATGTACAGTGTCAAAAAGCCAAATAGGATATTTGAGTTGAGACGGAAGGAGTATATACTAAAGCAATAATATTATTTTATTATTTTCTCTCCCATTTGTTTCAAAATTGGAACATCTCTAACAGAGAGACAAATAATCAATTTGGAAAGTCAACCTTTTTCAGATATGAATCTATCTGACGCGGTCAGAGACCTAGCTCCCCCTAATGCTTGGGATTAGGGCATTATTTAGATTTAATTTGATTGTTTCTAATATATTAGATTCTCTACCCTGTCCATTAATAGCTTGTACTCCTACACACCTTTGGCGATACATTAGCGTCAATATTTACCAAAAAAAAAATCTCTTTATTTCCTAAAACAAAAGCTTTCTTTAAAAAACCAGATACGAGTATTATTTATTTAGATTGTACATTAAATATATCTTTTTGTGGTGAATAACCGAGTATCCCAGACCATATTGGACATAAGAGTAATTGCTCGAGTATCTGCATAGGCCGAATAGCGCATCTCCTAAAGCAGTTTTTTACATTAAATATATCTTTAATGATTGTCTTAAATATTAAGTACTACATCAACTTAAATACATAAATCTTTCTGTAAGAAAAAAAAAATAGATATGAAAGATGCATGCAATCTACGTCAAATTAAATTATATATATGCAATCTAGAATAGTCTTCGACTTTCTTTTATCCCCCCCAAAAAATTAATATACAATCTAACTATCTAAGAAAGAATACATTGAGTTGAAGTATATTATATATTCCCTCCGTATTAAATTTTTTTTAACATTCTCTGTTCTCTGTTTTAACTTTCTTTTAACTTGTCTATGTTTTATATTATGTAACTGTGGAAAAAGTCGAATTAAAGTTACTCAATGAATAGTGTTTATTATGCAAACGTTAACATTAATAAAATACGGAGGAAGTATTTTGAAAAAGGAATGATATCACATTAAATTAAATATTAAATATCTTACTAAACCCACAGTTAAGTGTATATAGGTTACGTTAGGTACAGTGTATTAGGGTGTATTAGGCTGTATAGAATTAATATTCTGTACTAAAATAATGATATCCTATGTTTGGTAGTATTTTTCAAGAGATGTATAGGTATTATTTAGGGAAATTATTTATTGGTGCCATTTAGCCACTTTCCATTTGTTAAATAGTACCACCTTTCAAAAACTTATTTTTTAGTATCATTAGGTAAATCTTTTAAAAAGAAATTTACCTCTTCTTTAATTTATCTAAATCATTCAACATTTTTGAAAATATTCTAGTTCTACATTATTCATATCTTTTAAATTTGTAATTTTGTATATCTAACAACTTATACATCTAACATCAAATTAAAATCTTTCAAAATTCAAAAAGGATACTTTATCAAACCAACCTGTGTCCATCGTTGCATACTACTTTTAAGCATAGAAGAAAGCGGTAGAAAATTTCGTTCATTTTGCGCAAGGTGACATCTACCAAAGCCAAGTACAATCCTTCAATTGACTGTTTGGTTCGGAAGTAAGTTGATTTATATGGAGTTTTTACTTGTTCTTAATTTTACGCTTAACAATGGCAATTCTGTGTTAGTATAGTGAAATAGTGATGTATATGATGATGTTAATGAGATATATGTTGCCATCATATTTTTAGGCCATAAACCTCCTTCAGTGGCGTGCTACTAACCATACTTTCCCCATGGAATGCTAAGAAACTTTAATATTGACTATCTTGCCATGATACTTTTAGGCCACAAGCCTCCTTCAGTGGCATAGCTTTTAAGTAGCATAGTTTCACAAAAAATTATGAATAGCATCAGTTACTCATTCTTGTTAGATATTTTCACACATATAGCACGCATTATTTACAAGGGAGAATTCAATCCAAATCTCCTTGTACTGTTATAGACCCAGTTCAAGTATTGTTATGTATTTTGTTAAAGTACTGCTATAGACCTAGTTCAAGTACTGTTATGTATGTAGTCAAAGTATTATTACAAACTTGTTAGTGTACTACTATTAACTTTACAGTGCTGTTGATTTATTTATATAGCGGAATGATTATAAAACAATCACTTGTGCTCCACGATCTACCAAATCAGGGTAGAAGTTGGGGTGTGACCACCTAGTATTCCTAGCAATTTTACCACATCAAGAGTCCGGAAATCAACCGAAAATTGGACTACTATGTTCATTTTCAAATATATAATCATTTACATTTGAAGCTTCCATATGGCGGCATGACCAATAACTAAACCTCTCCCAAAAACAGCACTGCTATATGAAGCAACCTTTTCAATAAGATCATCTTGATTATCAACAAATTCTATGTAGCACATTTTCTTTCGTATTCCTCCTGCCCTATCTTGAAAATATGCTGGATTTATGGAATTTCAGTACTAGATTTGAACAACGATTTTGCAATTGTTTCAAATATATATATTTAAATACCTGATTAAAATGTTGTAGATTTTCATTTGTATAGTTAATATAAAACTATTCAAAACTAATCACATCAAATAATTCGTTAGTTAAGGCTTTGATAAAAGTGAAGGCATAACATATGTACTACATGACAATTATCAACCTATTCTCACATATTAGTCTTGAAGCTTTCAAAACCATAAATATCAAGAACACCAATTAGACATTTAGAATTTGGATCTTGCCCAATCGAGCTATTTAGCTCGTCAACCAATCTGAACGACTAAATAATTTGCAAACCCGGGTAAGAAAATGAAGCTATATATGCAGATAAGTCAAATCTATCATCATCACAGTATCATACCCGTCAAACAACCAAGAATATATCATCTTGGCTAATCCATCGCTACTAACAATGGCAACTGTTGGATCAAGACTTCTCTTAATAACTTATTCGAGAGTGACCATGAGACGCTTTAGTAATGCATGTTCCGTAGCTACAGGATCACGCCTGGAAATGGAAACAAAAAACAAAAAAACAAAAAAAACTGATTTCTAAATATATGAATGGCTAAAGTATTGTTATGTATATAGTCAAAGTACCGTTATAGACTTGTTTAAAGTACTGTTATATACGTAGTTCGAGTACTATTATCTATTTAGTCAAAGTACCGTTATATACCTAGTTCAAGTACTATTATCTATTTAGTCAAAGTATTGTTATAGACCTAGTTCGAGTACTGTTATGTATATAGTCTTGTGAGTGTACAACTATGCATAAAATTTTGACAAATAATTAATCAAAGCAATTAAATTGTTTTAAGTAACGTTGAATTTGTGTGATATTATTTGGTTTAATGGCTCTTCAATGATAGTGATGATCGTTTTTTAATCAAATATTTAATTTTTACTCTTCCAACAACCTTTGATGTGGTTTCATCATATTTATCACCAAGTAAGTAGAAATACTACTCAAAATTTGGATGTCATTCATATATATATATATGTATATATATAATGTGCATCATTTTATATTATGATATGATTTTGGATGATTCCTCCCCTTCATTGTGGAATAAGGATTTCTTGGGATGAACATTGAAAACAAGTTTCATTACTATTTCTTGATTTGTGTAGGAAGAATATATATACGTATAGATTCTTGAAGGTTATATGGTAATGAATTTGGTAATTTTTTATTTTGGGTAATTTATATAAGAAATGAAGGTTTAGGTTTGTCTCCGCTGAAATGGGTGTAATCATAAACTATAGTGTTGTTCTCCTAATTTTCTTTGCTGCCATTGCCAAAGACTCAAAGTAGATCGTTTTTCTACCGTGTGCCTAAACTAATAGATCTCTCCTGCTTTAGTAGAGATTTTTTTCTATTCTTAATATGATGAAATGCATTCTTGTCTTTTTTTGTTAGTTCACTTGACGTTAATAGTATATATTGTTTGGCTCTAATCAAATCAGTATATGGCAGAAAAACTTGGAGTGAGAAACTTGGGGTGACTCTGGTAATTTTATTTTACTTTTATGATCCTGTCTTATAGATCAGGGTGATTTTTGCCACTAGGACAGTGACAAAAAGAATAAGGAAAGAAGCAAAATAGCAAAGCTGAAAGGAAGGCTACGGTCGATGCAGCTGCATGGTTGTTCAATGTGGTCACTTCACTTGGGATCATTATTGTCAGTAAGGCATTAATGGCTATGTACGACTTCAGCTTTGGTAATTTTAATGTCATCATTTCTTCAGAATCGGGGCATTAGTTGTATGATTTTTGTATGTATTGCACTTTTCTGAATCTACTATATAAATGTTTTGCGTGAATTTGTTGAATCTACATACCCCGATGTCAATCCTTTCTGTTTTGGATTTGTTATTTCCGTTCTTAATCCTTTGTTCAGAATAAGTTTTGCGCTAAATTCTGATTCGCCCTCGCTTTCTTTTGGATTTTTTCCGATCTGTTCTGGAACGTTTTTTGCTGTTTCAGTTCCGATTCGTTTTGGAGCCGTGAACTATGCGTAGGATTTCAGACGTTATTCTATTCCCGAAATATACAATACAATAAATGGTAAAGTATATATGGTAAAACTGTAATTTTATTTAGTAAATATATAGTACAATTTTACCTAATAGTACTAAAAAAAATAAGTTTTTGAAAGTTGGTACTACTTAACAAATTGAAAGTGACAAAATGGCACCAATGAATAATTATTTTAATGATTGATTTGATGTATTATTTAATACTCATACATTGTGGAATGGTGGGTTTATGATGTATTAATTTTTATTCGTTCTTTTTTTCTCTTATTCATCTCATAACTATTAAATATTAATATTTATTAATATATTAATTATTTTTAAAATAATAGTATTATTTTTAATATATTAGTTATTACTATTTATTAATAAATTAGAAAACGTGACACTAGCACTGAAGATTTCTTCACAACATGGACTTTCTCCCCGGACTATTCTCGATAGACTTTGGCTGCAGATTCAGCCGGCAGTTGGTTCCAGCGGTTTTGAAGTTGATTTTGTTTTTTGCTCTTTCCTTTCCCCATTTCTGTAGATTTTGTAGTTTTTTTTTTTCTCCTTTGCCGACACTTTGGTGTGATCTTTTCACCAAAAAAATAAATTAGAAAACTAATTGCCCTAACAAGAAAAAGTTCAAATCCTACTATATAAGGGCTAGGAAAAAACACTATATCCCTAGACTTTTTCTAATTTTTTATTTAATTGTTTAAAATATAATACATCAAGACCTACTACAACATCAACACCAAACACTGTATAAAAAAAAAAGACATTGGCGAGATGATCACAAAGTAATTAATAAATTGGGATTTAGACCAACAGATGACTTAAGTGGATTGTGGCTCTAGTCACTTAAGCAATGTTCTGGGTTCGATGCAAAAAACTACTTTGAGAGAGGCGTCCTTCATTGCTTATACAGAACCTCGAGGGATTAATCTTATGTCCAATGTGGCATGAGAATACTCGGTAATTCACCCAAAAAAAGAGCATCTTACTCTTGCCTCTTGAATTGTAATTTCCTTTAAACTTCATATCAGGCTAATAATCAATAACAACTCATATTTATTTCCCACTTCAAAGAATACATAATACAAGAGTACAAGTACATTTAACAGAAATTTTTGGAACACTAATCCACTTTCAGAGGGCTATCCAGTAAAAATTGTACTCCTATATACTAACAAGAAAACACATCAGCACAGACACGACTCATCCTGGTTAGAACAAAACAATGTTACCCAGTACTATTTCTCACTCCTCAAAACCGAACCTCAACAGACTTGTTATCGCCTCATCAAACGTTTCCTCACATGGTAGATCAAATTCCTCTCGAGAATCATGAGCCTTGCTGCATTGCTGGCTTCAGCAACGTTCCCGATTTTCGAGGTCTATGTTGTTGGATGGATAACCAAGAGTTTTTCAAGTCTCGGCAAAACCATCACCATCAGCATCCCAGGCTTTTCAAAATGCCACTCAGTTTATCAATTACCCTTGAAGGTTCAGCATACGATCCTTCAAGATATATCGGGTGGTATTCCAATCCTTTCCACCTTGCAATTAGCTCAAAGTGTGGCCGCATGTATTCACTGCTGATTATCTCTAAGATTGTTGTGTCAGGTGTTGCAGAAACTATGTGAGTCAGACCGGCACCATGTGCACCTATGATGACATTAGCATCCTGTATGGCACGAACTTGATCTTTCATTGACATGTGCCCAAACAGTCCATTGACAACGTTTAATTTACAAATAGAGTGATTTGATGCCCAGGCTTTTATAGATTCGAAAACTTCTGGCTCGTTGCTGAGTCTTGTCTGTACCTTACCGCCGTGTCGGGGATGGGCTAGATAATCCTCACGCCGCACAAAGAGGATGTTGAGGCCGGAGGTAGACTTGGGGATGTTGTGCCGGTCAACTGGAAACCCAAATGCTGCTCTGATCATCTCGCCAAATTCAGATACTCGCGCAATTTTGTGATCATCTGGTTTCTGCCATAATTCCTGGGCAGAGGTTCCGTGGCAGTTTATATGTTCTGTGAGTCCCTTGAACAGAGGAGTTTCATAACCCAATGGCACAAGAATAGCATGGCGAAAACAAACAGGACCACTGAAATTCTTTGCATAAGTAATGCTTGAAAACAACGCAGCCCATGTTTCTTCCAAGCGAGTCTGCTTCATCAGACAAACACAACAATGGTTATTCAAAGATGAGCGAAATGCATTCATACGATGCACTTAATAATATATAATGCACTAACAAAAGATAATGATTGTCCACAGAATCATATTCATACCAATGAAGCTCTTCCCACCAAAATCATTTGTGCAAAATGAAAGTAGATTATGTCAAAGCACATGCTAGAGCTTTTCAAACCACATTAACTAAAATCGAATTTCACTAGTAAATAGAAGTGATTTGCTCTTTTATTGGTATTAGCACTCTGTATATGATGATTCAGCAACTGCACGGGGGCAAAATCACCAAATTCTAATGTTCCAAAATATGAGAATATGTATCGAGATGGATTAGTCTTAGACCCTTCACTGGAAGATAAGAATCATTGGAATTTTTACATAATAATCAAATTCTATATGAAAGCCTTTTTCGACTTCAACAACTTCACATAACTGATGATTTAAGTGCAGTAATTTCTTTTCACAGCTTACCCATCAAAATTTGATTATTATAAGCATACTTTGCAAGATGGAACAGAATACGTAATAGCTATAATCAAGTCCAAGAGCATACCTCACAATGGCCGTCAACAAAAACCAAATGTGGTCGATTAGGCAACCCAGTGACTCGGGAAGCCACATATGCACTGTACCAGTCTGTAACAGTGTGAAACAAGTTTGCATACTCGAACCGAGTGACTAAAAGTGTTGGCTCCTCGATCCACTGAAATAACACAAAAACCACTCTTAAAAGGTAAGACAAGTATATCAGATTCTGCAGCAAGATGTATCTTCTCTGTCCATGCAACTCTACAATTTAACATTGCCAGTATGAATGTATGATCAGAAGACAACTAAATGCCGTATCTCTCCATGTCAAAATTCGTCCAAGAATGCATGAATCATCTTTTGCAACTCAATAAATACCATGCGAAAAGAAACAAAAAAGATTCTAATCCCTCTATATCCCAATTCCCAACACTTTTGAAACCCCTCTCAATTAAATCTTCTATCATCCAGCATAATTAATTTACTCAACACGAGAACAGGAAATATACCCAAATAACACAAAATCCACAAATTTCACTACAAAGCCAAAAGTCCAACAGATCAAACAAGAATCAGCATCGCTATAATTAACACAAACAAACCTGAGAACACACAAAGTCAGCCGGATCAACCAACCGAATTGATTGTATCAATCCACGCATGGTATGCCTGTCAATCGCGCCTTCCTCCACATACTTATCAAGAAACCCTAAATCCACCAATTTTTCCCCAATTTTCGATCGATCGCTAACTTCAATTTCGAAAGCCCCATCCCCAAAATTGGGAAGCTCCTCATTTTCTCCTCGCCCGATCACACTCTCCAATTTTTCCCCTCCTCTAGACATCGCAATTCTCTCCGGAATCATCCGAATCCTCCCTCCCTCACACACCGAACTCTTCAACGTCTCGCTGTAAAAGCACCTAAACCACCCGCCTGACGGCAATATTTTCCGATGATTTTCCTTGATAGGCATCAAAGGATCCACGCGCTGGGTGAATCCATTCCCGAAATATGCTTCGCAGGAACGAAATGGCACATCGGCATTCTGCGTCCAGGGCAGGTAGGAGGGCAATATGGGCCAGGGCTTGACCGAGTCCGAGAGATGAGGCGAGGAGTGATCGGCGGGGAGGCCGGAGTTGACGACGGGGCGACGGTGGTCGGGGTGGGAGGAGAAGGAGAAGTAGATGTAGAGAGAGAAAGAATTAATGGTGAAGAGAGAGAGCAGAATCTTCAGCGCTCCGCCCTTCATACTAACATGCGCCACTGCTGTTGCCGCTCCCCTCCGCCCAGCTAACGTGCGCCCCCACCCCGCTCGGCGATTTGTATCTGACTCTTCTTCCTCCTCTTTTTCTTCTTTCTTTTTTGTTTAATTTATTTTTTCGAATTGATATTTATTTCATGGTTTATTTATAGTTTTTGCTTTTCCCCTAGAAATATAGCGTATAGATCATTATTTACCGAATGCGGTCTGTCCGTGTTCAAAAACAAAAAAAATCGAAGTTCTTTTGGTAACATAAATCGAATAAATTTAAGTCCATGTGGTGGTAGCTATTTTCCCAAGTTAACATTTGACTTAATATTCTTTCTATAGATTTTCCCCTTTTAATTTGAATAAATTTGCATCTAAAACCGGTCCGGACACATCAATCTATAAATAGACAAGTTAATTGAAATTTCAAATGCAATATTATGAATAAATTTTAAATTCATAATCATTAGGAAAATTACTTAGCCTAATTGGGATGTAGTCACCCTCAAAACTAAATCCGAAAAATAAAGTAAAATACCTAGAAGATTTATTCGGAAAGCAATCCAGCACATCGTTAACTAGTACAGTGTCCCAACATCAAGGCCTCATACTGACATACTGCCATACACCCAAAAGTAAGAGTAAATGGAAACATAACATTATTTCTACACCACCAACATCAGAATACCACAAATATTGCAAGAACAGGAGGCACAACATTGAGGATGATGTTTGCAGCAAGCTTCGGCAGCCCATTCCCAGGTGATGAACTTGGTGCCGTAGAGCCATTTTTGCTCGTTTGGGACCTTAGCCTGACTGGGGGCAGAGGGGGCTCGGCTACATCATTTTCTGAAAGGATCGGGTTAGGGGCCTCAGCTGGAGGCAAACGTTGTTTTGGCATGATGTCAATTAGGCCACGAGGTTGAACCAATGACATGTACGCTGGTGGTTCGCCTTTATAGCCTAAGCACCGATTCCCTATCGTGTTAAAAGTAACAAAAGATGAAGCCAAGTGTATAATACTGTTTGGAAATGAAAGAATGTGCAAATGAACTTGAACGTACTTTTGTATCTAGCAGCTGTTGCGGGGAAGTCTGTTATAACACCATTAATTCGCATAGCTGAAACATGATTGTTGATTTCCATGTATGGGTCAGAGAAGAAGTCCCACGGTTGAGATACATACTCATTTTGGAAGATCTGCACGTAGACCGTGAGATTGAATGCCTGCAGCTTTGGAACAATGTTTGTTTGACCAGTGATAAACAGAGAATCTGAAGGAAAGACAGAATCCTTTGAGACAATAACAGAGGCAGCGAACTTTTTAATGTCCAAAATGGTTGAGTTTGAAATGTCTCGGACATCCTCAGGAACTTGGTAAACAAGCTCATAATTGCTGGTGCTTTTAAATTTTGACAGTACCGCACTGTCGGTTGATTTGATCAAAAGCCTCTTGGCTGTCTGATTATTGTAACCTGCTTTCGTTAGGGCGTCCAGAACTGCATCGATAACTCCTAAACCTTGTTTTTCAGCCAGATAGGCAGCATTCTGCAAGGAAGGAACCAATGTGAATATGTGATATCAAGGTGTGTCTTGTAAGATTTTGTTTCGGGGGTGTTTGGATCCATGTACCAGAGGCCAGAGTTCTATATTGAATTAACATGTGGGACTTGAACACTTAACGATGTAACTTGATGGTAATACCATTGGGATTTGGGAGCACAGTTGATGCAGACAGAATATTTATAACGACATGAAAATCTGAACAAAATATGAATGACATTTGTGGAGGGAATTCATTATGAAATTCAGATGATACTAAAGCGTGCTTCATTAGAAAATGCTTTATAAATATATGCATATGATAGGATAAGATTCAAAACACCCCGCATTACATAAACTTACCTCAATGCCGATTAAGACTCCCGACACAGAAGATGCATTACTTGCAAATGCTAAAAAATCAGATAACACTATAAAGTTTCCATCGCTTCTGGCTCTGGGGTTTCGAAATAGTGAATAATTCAAATATGGATTGGCAAGAGCAGCTGCAGTTGAAAAGAAATGAAATGTGAGAAATTTTTTAGCTGATATTCAAGATCATAATTTGAATTACAAAAGGAGAATGTTACACGGTATAATATTGATAGTCAAATCAACAAAATATGGAAAATCCTTAAATCCTGAATTCTACATGCAAATTTCAAGCAAAGTTCATCAGATACAACAATTAATACGTAAAATACAGTCATACAGATTATCTTTGTTTTCTCGTGTGTTTGCCTAAGAGAGCAATTCTTACGTTTCAAGCTCTGAATTTGGCTCCATGTGAGATTGTAGGCAAAAATCCCATTGTTTATTTTAAGCTCTGGATTGTTCGTAGCCATGTTGGCCAAATCTGAATGAGCGACATTGGTCCTGTCCCTGAGGTTGATGGATCCCAAGCAAAAAGGTATTCCATCATTTGTCATTTGAACAGGGCAGTCAAGTATATCTGCACCATCTAAAACAGCTCTTTCATATGCCTTATCCGTACAACCAGGATAGTCCCCACTTGCTCCCTCAGACGAAATGACCGAAATATTTACTGAGTTGAAGGCAAAGCAAGCAAAGGACTTGTGTCAGCATTCAAAGCTCCAGCCTCCAGTATTCCATTATTATATTCAATGACAATTGTAGTACATAAATCGAACTTAAAAGAAAATTATGAAACTAGTTTGAAGCAAAAAGTGTTGCTTACCTTGTATTGTCTCGTTTTTGCCCATGTGGGAGAAGCAATCTATGATAAAAGCAGGTGTTAGATGAGAAACAAACGTGGAGTCGTAATAAAAAACTATATGAAGAAGGATGAAGATCATCAACAGTAAAACCAAATAATTTTTCATTCATAATTTTCATTCTCTCAGCTATAGATTGTAGTCTATTTTAAGCTATTTCCAGAGCATATAGATGGCTCAGCTTTCAGTGAAACTACTGAGAGCAATAGAAGGAAAAAAAATAAAAATCAATTGACTATGGTTGCCGATGGAGGTAGGAAAGTCAGAGAGATTACCTATGATTGCTGATGGAGTTACTGGAAAGTCAGAGAGCACACCGTCAACAGAAAATCTGCCATTGTCAACAAAAGAGAGATACTCAGCCACAGGATCATAACTGTAATCATACGGCAAGAATGCGTCATTTGCAAAATCAGATGCAAAGACTTCAAGTCCCGCAGCATGAGCATCCAGTACAAGAGAAGTATAGTTCTGTAAATACTGTCCCACATCTACTGGCCATATGTAACTTTTGGGAACAAGAATTCCTGAGGCGAAGGATTTGATTAATGTAAGATTGCTCAAAAGTGAACCATAAGAATGGTTTGTTGAAGGCTCCACATAATCAGATTTGAGAGAGCGGAATACAAGTTTTGTTGGAACCCTTCGAAATTGTGTTGCAATTCTTTGTAGAAAGGCCACCTCTGGCGAGGATATATAATCAATTGCAGCATGTCTACGTAGAGAAAGAATGAACTTTCTTATATCCAGATTATGTTTCCTGAAAAATGCATCATGCTGCACAAATAAAATTATGAAAATACAACTGGTCAGGAACAGCCAAATAATTTTAACATGATAAAAGAAGCTGACTATGTATACCTGTATGTTTAACCATAAACCGGGCGGTTTTATTTGGCGAACTATGTCATCGACAGTAAGGATTTGCATTTGAGAACCGTCAAAATTTTCAGGCCGGGAAAAAACCCCTTGTTTCACTGTTTGAAGTGTAAAGACAGCATAGATATATTAACTTAATATTACAACATATATGAACTCCAGACTCCCAGAACAATCAATTACTTCATTAATAAGCAAATTGTTTGGTTCTGCTCAAAAATGATTTTTTAGGGAACAAAAGTAATGGGCAATCAATTAGTAATAAAATTTTCAGCAAGTCCTTTTAAGAGAAACACACATTCACACACATGCTAGCAAGAAAGCAACATTCTACTCGACTGAGCTGCACAATGCAAACCATGTACAGTAGCAAACAGCAAACTTACAACTGACGATTGTTAGGTCGTCAATGGTGAAATCCACAGAGAACCATCCTTGTGTTGGAACTCCATTGACAACATAGGTATTTTCCCGGTTTACATATAAAGTACCTATGTCGGAAGCATTTTGCATTGTGATATCTGGAAAGCAGATACCTGTTCCATCTTTTGTAAGTTGCACATCACACCATACATGAATATTTTTCAAACCAGTCAGCGACGCAAGTTGATATGCATCAACACTTGAATCAGGAAAGACTCCTGAAAATCCACCTCGTGCAATGACCAAAGGCGGGTCCCCTAACAAACACAAGCAACTGAAAGTTAAAAGTCTCGGGACTTCTCAAGAGATTTTTGAACTAAATCTACATTACTATTTCTTATTAAATAAATCATATAAGAAACTGAACCAACTTGAGAACAAAAAGATCGAAAAACTTTTGATACAGAAAAAGAAAATTTCTTTATATTCCTATATACTGTAATACATAAAGATCACTGTAGCTGCTACTTCGAATCACAATGCACCAAATTGAAGCACCATATACTAACAAAACTGACTAATACAACAATTTTCTCAGTTTCTCAACAGGGGATTTTTTTTCCAAATTTTATCTCTGTGAGGCACTGTAACTGTTATGACTTTAATTACAATCATGGCTTCTAGTGCCTGAGAGTACTGCTCAGAAACATGAACTCCTAAAAGCCCTGTTAAAAATTCAAACTGAAATTTCGAGCAATTCCACAAATTCAACAACTGAATCGACGAACCACGAACCACACCTCACCACAGAAGAAGATTTCATTTACCGTTAAGCGTTTGCCATTTACTAGATCTTCTCCTGGATCCTCTAGCAGCAACGTCCGCCGCCGACTGGCAGAACAGGAAAAGGAAAAACAAACCGATACCTGACCCGAACTTCCACATTGCCGCGGAAACGTACTGAAGGTGGATCAAAGCATAATTTCGTGAACCTTTTTAGCTGTTGTGCAAGTCTGGAAAAATGCAACTCCGCATAATATAAAAACACGAAATTTACCCAAAACGAGCGCTCATCTGCTTGGAATTTGGAATTGCGTGCGTGATTGTGTAACTGTGGCCTGAAATCTGAATACATACCGGAAATGCCATAATTTTTGGGAGGAAGCTAGGTTTGGTTAATGAGTGCCATAGGTAGAAAGGAATGACGAATCTAGTGAAGGCAGGGAAAGCTAGACGGAAATGGAAACTGTAGTCCATGAGCATGAAGAATCTCGAAATGAATCAGTACGGTTGATAATTGAAGCCAGTTGGCGTTGCCGTTGGGCATATATCGCTTTCCACTTTCCAGTATTCCCTATTTTTGTTTTTATTACAAATAAATATCTGAGCGGCTTCCTTTCTTTGTTTTACTGAATAAGGATACGGGAACGTGAGTGTGGTTAGTGGTGCTTGATCAACTGAGAAAATAAAGTATTTTAAAAATAAATACTCCCTCCGTCAGTAGAAACGTTCTATTTGATTTTGTTATGTCTTTCTTTATTATTCAATTTTTGACTCAATATTATTATAAGTAGTAGTACTATTTGGAAAAAATTATCAATTTCGGTCTTGTTAAATTTGTCTAATAGTATAGTTTTAGAATATATATATTACATAATTTTTGGTTCTATACACTTTGAGATATTAACAATTTAAAAAGTGTATTGGATTGTGTGTAGAAATCAAACAGAATATTTTGAATAGGACGGAGGGAGTACTACATTGAAAAAGAAAAAAAAAACTTATAATGAGCGCAATATGGTGCAATGGAAGGTAATTTCATTTTTTCAATAGGAACAAAAAATTTGAAGTTTCTTTCCTTTTCATCAATTGATTTTTCTAAGTTGGCGGAAGAAGAGCAGATAGAATATGCATAATTTTTAGGTGAATAGGAGTGTATTTTTGAAAACAAAGGTCCCCGTACCATTCAGACTTACTCAGTTTGTTTGGTTAGAATATGCATAATTTATTTTTCAAAGTTGCTCTATAAATATACTTTGCGACTCATTCATTACTTTTGGAGATGCTTTGAGAGAATTTATAATTTGAGTGATTTTAGATAAGTCATATTCTTGAGAGTTTTACAATATGCATTGTTGAGAGATTCTGAGAGTTTTCCTTTAATAGATTGTATCTTGAGAGTTTTATGAATATGTGTGAGAGTTCTTATTTGAGGGATTTACAAATGTGAGGGATTGTTCATATTTAAAAAATCAATACCTCCAGATTGTTCATATTTAAAAAATCAATACCTCCATATTTTAATATTTCTTTACTAATGAATAATACCTCCATATTTTTTGGTGAATAACCGGGTATACTTAGGCCATATTGGACTCAAGATTAATCCATCGAGTATCAGTATTGGCAATTAAGGGCATCTCTCCCAAAGCAGTTTTTTGCATACATAAGGCTCGAACATGAGACATTGCTTAAGCGACTAGAGTCCCAATCCACACAAGGCGCCTCCATATTTTAATATGTGATCAAATTTTTTTTTTAAGTATATTTTTTTGAGAAAATATTACTCCCTCTATCCCATTTATTGTGTCCCATTTGGACTTTTACATGGTTTATTCTATAAGTTTGACTTAACTTTTTGTTACAATTATTATATAATAAAAAGTATAGTCGAGTGACATCTTATTAGATTCATTTTTTACAAAATTTTTATTTTTATATATTTAAAGATATTAATTGTTAAACAAGTGCATTGGACGACGTGTCCTAAAGTTTTGAAACAGAATTAAAGGGAGAGAAAGAGTAGTACTTTTTTATAGGAAGAAAATGTTACTCCACTTTTTTATTACACACTCCTCACACTCTTTTCTATTTTTCAAACCTTTTTTATTTTTTTATTTACAAAATATTGAAAATAATCATTCATTTCTAAGAATTGGTTGGAGTACTCTCTCTGTCCCACTAATTGTGGCCATTTTTTTTGTACAGAAATTTAAGTAGTGGTGTTTAGTAGTTAAAGTGATGTAAGAAAATTTGACTAATTCCTCCATTCAATTTATAATGGTTATAATTGACTTTTAACCATATTTATTATTTAACTTTTACTCAATATTATCGTAATGATGTAGAAAGAAAAAATTAGTCAATTGTGATCTTATTAGATTATCTAATCGGATAGTTTTAGAATATACTTCTATTTTATATAACTTTTACTTATACTCATTTTGAGATATTAATGGTTAAACAAATGTATGGACAGAAAATACAATTGTCATTATTGTGGGTTCTAATAATACTTATAGTTATTTAATTTTTAAAAATAGTAAGTGACCATTGTTATTGAGATAACCCAAAAAGAAAAGTATACAAAATTAATGTAAAAAAGGCCAAATATATCCGTTTTGTTTAAAAAAAGTCAAATCTATCATTTTTTTTAATTTTATTACCGAATTTATCCTCTACATATGCTAATTATATCCGAAAATATCTTAAATTCACTAATAGTAGAATGGCTGCTGACGTGGCAATAAATTAACTTAAACCCTACACGCTGGATGGGATTTGAAGTGTCTCTCAATTAAGGCTGGGAAAAATACCGAGTATACTGCATACCGCACATACCGTATAGAAAAAAAAAATATATCGAAATTTTCGGTATACCGTAATTTTCGGTACGGTATCATACCGAAAAAAATTCTCCGTACCGTATACCTTACCGAACTTTACGGTATGAAAAATTTCATACCGTTGCCGTACCGAACATTTCGGTATACCGATCTTCGGTATACCGAAAGTTTCGGTATGAAATATTTCCATACCGTTTCCATACCGAAAATTACGGTATACCGAAAATTTCGATATTTTCGGTATTTTTTCGATACGGTATGTGTGGTATGCAGTATATTCGGTATTTTTCTCCAGCCCTAATTGAGACACACTTCAAATTCGATCCAGCGTGTAGGGTTTAAGTTAATTTATTGCCACGTCAGCAGGCATTCCACGATTAGTGAATTTAGGATATTTCCGGATATAATTAGCATATGTAGAGGATAAATTCGGTAATAAAATAGAAAAATGATAGATTTGACTTTTTTTTAAACAAAACGGATATATTTTGCATTTTTTCCCAAAATTAATGGAATAGAGAGAGTACTATTTTAGTCATAAAACTTTATATGGAGTCCCCTCTCCAAATTTTTGTCATCTTTTATTTAACCATATATGCATTGTGTTGTCAAAGCTTTCAACAATTGCACATTAGTATTAAACATAAAGTAAACTCAAAATTCCCCGTGTCAATACCGGATCCGTCGTTTATTCATAAACCACAATTGTTTAATCTGCATCCCTTGTGGAACGTAAAATACAGTGAAGTTTGTCAACACAACGCCGACAAAACGTTCGACGAAATGCCCAGCAGAAAATCCTCTCACCAAATACACACACGTACGGACAGATCAATCACAAAGACATACGTAAAACGTCAACAAAACAAATTAAGAAGCAAAGAAAGCTGCCAATCAGTGATCTCAATCACGAGCACTGTCAGTACTTGCTATTACATTTAGCTGGAAGTCTGAGGCCGCACTTTCTAGGCAATGCCAGGGCATTGGCTGGATCGACGCCGAGCTGGCCGAGCCGGGACTTGTACTTGCACAGGCAATGCAGGTTAGCCTTGGACATCACCCCGCAGCAGCTCCGCGTCGGCTTAGGGGGAGACTTGCCCGTGATTGCCGGGAGGCACTCGACGAGCTCAGACACCTTGACGTTGCAGATACCGGCATTGTTGATGTCTTCAGCCATTGCAGCGACTGCAGTGGCTGCTGCTAGAGCACACATCGCGAACAGTAGAAGGGCTGGCTTTCCCATTTCTATCGATAATTGGAGGAGTGTAGTGTTGTGTTGTCTGTTGTGTGGGGAAGAATTGAGATGGCATTTTGGTAGTCCTATATAGGGAGGATTTTGGGAATATTTGTTTGAGATGCAGAATTCTGACAGGGGCAGAACCAGGTTCTTCATGTGAACATGTGAAGTGTAGCTAGCTTAGCTTGGAGTTTTGTTCTTTGTTAAGGTATTTTGTGGTTTGAGATCAGCCTTTAAGGACAATATTTTTAGTATAATTTTCCTTGCCAGGATATTTTTCTGTTTTGGCATGTGCAAACCATTTTCATCAAATCACATGAATTTAATTATTTTTAATTTATGCTATATATTTTTTTTTAAAAAAAAAACTATAAAGAACACACATAGTAATTTTTTTATTAAATTAATACTTTTGAGTATATGTATGTCATAGAGTTAATTTTTTTAGTATTTAATTTTAAAAAATTCATATTTAAAAATAAACAATTATTTCTAAAAGTAATTCAAAATAAAATAAAATAAAATAAAAGATGGTTTTATACCATATATGTCTAGATGATTGGAGTAGTATATTTTTATAGTTGAATGAAATAAAAATTCAATATATATACTATAAGTCCATGTTCACTAACATTTGAACATTAAAAGATGTTAGTATGGTAGTCTATGTCTAGATGATAGTGTATTTATACAAAATGTTAGTATGTATAGAGATAGAAGATGTTTAATGTTCATTGATAAACACTTCTTCCATTTTTATGTATGTGTAAGTGTAATATTAATCATGTTCAGGTATCAATGTACTACATTTTTTACAATTAATAATTTAGATTGTATAAAAATAAAAATAAAAAAAAAAGATGTAAAAAAAACCTAAATATTTTTTTATAAAACTATAAAATTAAACGAATATACAAAATTTCACTTGATTATAATCTTCATTTTCAAAAAATTGCAATGGAACTACAGTACACATGTAGTCCAATACTACTATTAAATACTACCTCCATTCTCATTTAAGTGCTCCATTTGCATAGTAGTAACTATTCATTGAGTAACTTTGATCAAATGTTTAACATAGTTCTATAAGATAAAATATAGTCAAGTGAGATCTTATTAGATTCGTCTAATCACGTAGTTTTAGAATATCAAATTTTTATAATTTTTACTTATATAAAATTTGAGTTATAAACATTTAAAAATGTGTATTGGACTGCGTGAAATGCAGAAGTGGAACACTTATATGAGAACAGAGGAAGTAATGTATTATTATTGGGTCTGTTTGGATGGAAGCATATCCTATAGCAGATGGGCTTTTAGCAGATTTGACTATAGATTATGCTCTTTTATGTTGTTTGGTAAAGAGTATATTGAAAGAGTAGATTTACCCAAATCTGCTCAAATGAAATCTGCTGGCATTTGAAGCATATTTGGCAGCAGATCCATATTTTCCTAAAATGTCCATTCTGTATTTTCCTATTTTTTTCTCTCCATCGCCGATTCCATTGCTCAAGAAATAATTGAATTATAAAATTAAATTATACTATGTATTAAATAAAACAAAATTCTATTTTAAAAATATATATAAAATAAAATAATAAAATAATACTCATAGACAAATATATATTTATCAATAATACAAGTACTTCATATTCATATTCATATTTAATTAAAATAGTTTATGCCCTTATTGGTCATTTCACATGCTAAATATGCCATCTGCTGATTGATATATGTTGGTCTACCAAACACCTTTAATCAAATCTACTATTAATATCTGCTGGTCAAATCTACTACTCAAATCTACTTATCAAATCTGTTGGTCAAATCTACTATCTGCTTCTGCTATCTGCTAAACTCCCAAACAGGCCCATTGTCTAATAAATAGGATAGGATAGGATTGACATAATTAATCTTATACTAGTAGTTTTTTTTTGGTTAACTCTTATACTAGTTTATAAGAATGTGATTATTTAATTAAAATAAATTAAAGTAAACATAAATATTAAAAGTATTAATTGTATGAAGTTAATCAAATGAAGATTCCCTATCCCTCTCCTTTATTCCTTTGTAATTTGTGTGGTTTGGGCTCTCACACATCTTTGCCGACACATGAGTGTCACTGTTTAAAAAAAAAAAAAAAAAAAAACGAAGATGGCCCAAAAAGTGTATATATATTGGTTATGAATTTTTATGACGTCTTATGGTTGAGCGGGTTTATGCTGTTACACTTTGTGTTTGAACTCTTTTCATTGGTGATACTCGAAATTCTCGACAGAGACTAAATGGCAGAAATCCAACCCCACAATCATTTGAATTTCGGATCACCACAAATTGAATCCCTTTACCATTTCATTTTCAAATTTCACCTCCTCAATTCAATCCGCACACTTGTTTCCTTTCCCATTTACGCAGGATTCGCCTGCAGCCTGTAATACCCCCGTCTCTCTGAGTTTTACGCCTCATCCAAGATATTCTGGTCCGTTTAATTATCATTTTAATTTACGTTTATAATGATGTCTGCAAGAAATTTTTGGTATGAGTTGGATTGAATTTTGTGTTCTGCATGTCTGATTAGGAATTTGGGGTTCATTGCGCTTCCTAGAGTTTTCTTTTACGTTTGTTGCGGCGATGGGTGACAGCGAGAAAAACGCAACTGGCAATCATGAGGATGATGAAGAGGTCGCGCTGCAGCTAGGACCGAAAGTGAGCATCAAGGAACATCTCGAGAAAGATAAGGTTGGCTCGTTTTATCGTATAAGCTGGTGGAATTCATGATTAATTTTGTTGAGAACACTATTAAGATTCTTCGTGTAATTCAACTGTTTGATGAAATGCTAGGATGATGAGAGCTTGAGGAGGTGGAAGGAACAGCTCCTAGGAGGCGTTGATGCTGAAGCTGTCCAAGGTACCACTGGTTTCCCATTTATGTGATGTGAACTTCTGCCTAAATTAGGGTTAATTTGAAGAGATATTTGGGGAATTTTTTTTCAGAGAATCAAGAACCCGATGTAAAAATATTCAGCCTTGCTATACTGTCTCCTGGAAGAGAAGACATTGTTCTTCCAATCCAAGAAGGTGAGAATCCTAAAGGGCTGTGGTTTACCCTGAAGGAAGGTAGTCGATACCGGCTGCGATTTTCCTTCAAGGTCTGCAATGACATTGTTTGTGGCCTTAAGTACACCAACACTGTCTGGAAGGCTGGACTCAAAGGTACGTGTCTGTATATCCCTGTCAAAATTTGGGGCTGAAGATTGATTGGCAGTGTTCTGATCGTTTAGAAGTTTACGACAATGATGATCATGGTGGTGTTTGATTTGTGAAAATAGTTGATAGCACCAAAGAAATGCTGGGAACTTTTAGCCCTCAGGCAGAGCCATACACACATGAAATGCCTGAAGAGACTACGCCATCTGGGATGTTCGCCAGAGGAACATATTCTGCAAAATCAAAGGTACTTCCAGACATAATGATTTATTCCTATTTCTTAACATTGTACATTTTGTTCAATCATATATAGGGAGTTTTCCGAACCAGTCATATAATTTCAATCTACAACAAACCGGACTCAGAGCTAGGATCAAGCTAAAAAATCTCAATAATTACAATTGAATAAAGCTTGAGCTATCAATATGTTGATTGAAATCATAATGATTTATCACTGTGTACAATTTTAGAATAGTTTTGGGCTTCTACAAAAATAATTATGAATTTTTTGAGGTTGATTGCTTGAGAGTTTGAGTTAAGAGTTAAGAATACGGTTTATGCAGTCATCGGTCATACATTTGGCAAACATCCATCCAATGTTATAGACCTATGCATATTGCCAATTGATTGATGTTTCAATTTATCCAAAAACACGTATCCTAAGCAAAAATCTGTAACTGATTATAAGTGCGAGGCTGATCAAAATTTATATGTGCAGTTTGTAGATGATGACAACAAGTGCTACTTGGAAATCAGCTACAGTTTTGACATCCAGAAAGAATGGGCCTCTGCTTAGGATATTCTTGTCCAGATACAGCTGCTGCAGTTTTTCATTCTGCAAATTAAAGGATTGCTATTATGGATGTGAAATTCATGCACATCAATTTCTTTTCAATTTTTGAAACTTATGGAGTAGTAATAACAATTATTGCCTAAAATTTAGTTATTTTTATCTATACTTGTAATGATGTCAAGTTTGTACCCGTAGTTTTTTATATTGTATTACAGAATTGGCTTCAAACGGGTTAATTTGAAGTTGTGCTATATTATTTTCATTCATAATGTAGTACTTCTATATACCATAAAATGGTGCATAAACTCGTGTATATATATTAGTAGTTCAGTTTGTGTTGAGATAAATACAAAGTTGAATTTTTATTTTTTTTTGACAGCCTATATATAGGTTGGGAAAAGCAAAATAAAAAAAATTAAAATAAAAAAAACGCCCAGCTAAACATTAACAAACTAGAGACGAGGAACCAAGTGTCAGATGCATTAACTACGAATCTAAACACATATTTGTTTCAACATTGATGGATCAAATACACATCTAACAAAAGTTGGATTCATAAATCATTATGTAGAATGAAGAATGTAAAGGGAAAAAAAACAATTAACAATTAATTGAATTTGGAATTTTGTGTGGTTTGGTATGTTTCATAATAACAATTGAAAATTTGTGGGGCAAACTGTTAGACTTTGTTCACTGAATTCGATAAATTATTTTTAAAAATTAATCACATATTTACTTAGAATTATTTATCCTTAATTAATAAAATAATAATAATATCATTGAATTAGTTGGAATTAAGGTTAATTAATCATATTCCTCAAAATGAACGACATTAGAGTTAGCATCCCTCTTTTGTAAAATTAAATTCTTGGGCCAAAGTGGATTATTGTGAAAATTGGGCCGAAGGAGATTAGAGTGAAAATGGGCCCATGTGCAGAAAATTGTAGCACCTATTTAACTGCCTACTACTGTACTGTATTTCAAAAACCATATACAATTCCTTGAAATGACAGAGAAAGCGCGAATGTCATCACTCATCAGGCTCAGACCTAACAAAAACAGTTATTGAATCTAATCAAGCGTCCGATCGTGCTTGGAGCCTCAGCATTCCTTCAGAAGCATCTCCTCTGCTTGAAATTGTCGGGTAATTCAATTTGCCCAAATTATTGCGTTTGGTTCGATCAAAGAGACGCGGATCGGTATCCTTTTAAAAAATTTAGGGTTCTGTTATGTGCCTCGATCCTATTGAATATCGTCTTGTTATAACCCAATGTGTTTTGGAATCTCAAATTAGTTGCTGGATTTTTTAAATTGCTTATCTACATTACGATTTTCGGGCTTAAACTCGTTACTGCAGGTACGGAATAATCATCATTGAGTTGAGCAAAGTTTGTTGGAGATGGGGTTTCTGTTAACTACCATAATATTTGTAGTGGTAGGGATTTTTGCATCCCTTTGCGTCAGAACCTGTTTCAATAGAGGACCCTCTACAAATCTGTATGGTTTACTTGGTTCCTTTTCTTTCTGGGTGATTGTTTTTATTGATTATTAATATTTTTTGTACAGCACAATCGATTTCCTTATCATGCATATCCTTGAACTAGCTTTTCTCTGTCCAAAGCAATAAATGAGACAATGACTTAGTGGTTTATATTTTTGTATTTATTGAGGAGGGACCTTATTTGTTTTTAAGTTCGGATTCGTGAACCAGAAATGAGCCAAATAATATGGAAATTTCTTATTGTTGGAACTAGTAGACTGTTTGTCCTGGTGGACAAATTTGTTTACAATGGTCTAGTGGTTTATGGTCCGGAGTAGATTTACGTGCTCTACTTTAAATATTTAGCATGATATTGCTACTATTTATATTTTGTATGCATAATTGAACACATGCTGGTATTTGTTTAACGGAAGATAAATATTCATGAAAAGCATGTTGAAGGATGAAGTGAAAGAAATATTACTTGCAGAGACAAAAGGAGAAGCCAGGAAAGATACTTTTGAGAAACTGAGAATTGAGAGAAAAGTAGAAGCAGGAGAATGGAAAAAGAGAGAGATTTAGGGACTATTGTTATCTATTGCTAAACTTGGAACCAGATATTTCATTATTCGTTATACCAAATTTGGAGGTACTGTGAGGATTTCCTTGACTTTCTTGATTGGTTGTGTACGTTTTAACTGCAAGGTCTGGTTTCTTGAACTTCTGTACTGATTAAATGATCCTAAAATGAAATGTTCTGTGGAAAAGAATCAAATGCTTTTGTGGCATTTGATGATGATAGTGATGTTAAGGCTGGTCGCATTAGGCCCTTTGATTTTACAATGTCTAAACTTCCTTCACAAATTCAATGACATGATGGTATGATACATACGTGTCCATGTATTTGTTTCTGCTAAATCTGTATGCTTCCCTGAAAACATCTGGGGCACTAACTAATTCTCTATGCAATGCAGGTTACACCTGACACTTGTTATTACGGCAACAGTGTGTTGTTGGATGATGTAAGTTCTATACCCCTTTGTTTAAACAGTCAATTCACATTTCAGGGCTGTTATTAAATTTTTTGATGCCCTACATTATGTGTCCCAACTGTGAAACTTGTTTGATGTGGGGGAGGGAAATATTGATGGTCGTATATACATCAAAAATATATTTAACAATATTAAGTTATAAATTCTAATTATATTTCTAAAAAAGTGCAATTTATAACTTTCAAAATATAAATGGAATTAATTCTAATTTTCTAGGTTTGAAGGTGTAACCTCGTAAAAGAATTATTAAAAAAATTATTATTTTTAGCGTAAATAAGCCAATATTGTTGTAGAATTTTTGGAAAATATGTAATTTGTTTTTAATAATTGATTACATATAAAAATAATGTTTTTATTATTAAGGACTAATTTTTTAACTTTAATATGCAAGGTTGCTTAATAAAATTGTTTATGGTCCTATGTTGCATGTTTGGATGAAGTTTTGGTAGAAGCAAAATCAACTCCAAAAGTTGAAATTCTGATTTCAGTAAAAAGAACCTAGGAATGCTTCTACTTTTGGTTTTACATTTTGACTTTTGCATTTGTAGAAGTACGTCCAAGAATCCCCCAAATTCCCATCGTTGTATATGATTTTAATGTTTCTTGTGTCAAATATATATACAATTGCTCACTATGCTGAAATCAGATCAATAATCTCTTCAAGTGCTACTTCTTGTTAATATGCATAATCTCGCTGCTATTTAAAAGAAAATTTTGGCCAAAATACTGTCAGTTGATAGATAATAATACTAGTTTTGATACACAACTTGGACTAGTTGTCAAACTTTGGCAAACATATCAGCTTTCTTCATTAAATTTATGTTTTCGTTTGTACCTATATTTTTTATTCAGTTGCCCCATTTGTTATGCTTAAAGATTTTCTAATGTTGATGTTGATGTTATCTTGCAATTACTCACCATAATATCTCATAATTTTGTAGGTGGGCAATAGTATACCTCGCACAGATGAAACCTTTAATCGTACCAATTTTAAGTGAATCGGAATGACACAATGTCTGGGGTTTGTCAAATTCTTTCATGAAAAACTATATCAATAACTGACTGGAAGTTCCATTGGAGAGTGATGAATAAATATATGGGGGCCATATGCTCCGTAGGAGATTACCTTGTTACTATTAGATTTCGGATTTGTACGTAAATTTTGTCGATTCCTACTTTCTGTGCTGTGTAAATCAGTTTCTAGTTTTCCTTTGTTTATCCGTTGAAGGAAGACAAGTAAATTTGGAATAGTTGCAGAAGAATAATAGTATAGAAATTGGGGTGTTGTACATTTTTGGGATTCGATCAGAAGCTTATGTTTGGATCATCAACTAAATAATACTGTATCCATTTCCTGAGCATTTTATGTTTTGACCATCAAGGAGATTATCATTCTGATGTGTGTTATAATATAATTTTATTTCATTGCACACATTGTGTTGTCCTTTTTCTTTTTTTGATCCAATAAAATGTACTCCTTCCTCCGTTCTTTTATATCTTCTCCACTTCTATATTTCACGGCTTTATACATATTTTTAATAACTAATATCTCAAATTATATACACAAGAATTTATAAAAATTTAGTATTCTAAAACCATATGATTAGGCAAATCTTACAACATATCACTTGACTATGTTTTATCTTACTACCTCTGCTCTTTTTTAATTGCTCAATTTCAATCACTATTTTCAACTAGCTGACTTTGGGTGGTTTATATAATTCGTTACAAGGCTAAATAAAAAATAGTAAAATAATAATGAAAGTAGAGATTACAAACTACAAAACTCATGTTAGATTTACATTCAAAATCATTCTCTAACATAACCAAATAAAGCTCCAAAGTCAGATAGTTGGAAACAATAATTGGAATGGAGCAATTTAAAAAGAACGGAGGAAGTATATAACTATGTTTAAATTCGAATTAAATTTACTCAATGAACATTACAAACTATGCACATGGTAGACATGTAAAAGAAAACGGAGGGCTATTTACCCAAATTGAGTACAAAATCTCTGTGCTGTTATACTTAAATTTTAAGTTTATTTTCTTACACAACTTAAAAGCTAAATATAAAGTCCGAGGTCTGATCTATTCGAAAATGATAATGACAATTACGGAGTATTATTTAAAATATGGACATTTGTTACAAATCACATCTACACTATTCATTGGGCATGCACAATCTTGAAGAGATTTGTGGATACTTTCAATTGCCCACATTTATTGACTTGCCTATTCTAATATTGTGTTGTGTAGTGCAATTTGGTGCCTATAAATAAGGCTCTCTACATGATAATAAAGAACAAGATCATTCACTCTCTCCTTACTTTTCTTTGTATTCACTATAGTTTTTATTAAATCCTTTACTTACTCCCATAAACTATATAATATATTTCTATCATAGCATTGCCATATATATAATTATTGAGCTACAGTTATATATTATATAACACGTTATCAGCACGAGCTACGAACGGAGCTCTGCCGGAATTTCTTTGAGGTAATATTTTGTATTTCAATAATTCTATTATGGCTAACTTGACAAAGCAGGATTTCAGACCACTGATGGTATCTGGAGATAATTATCTATCTTGGAAAATGGATGTTGAAATCCATTTGGAATCAATGGGTCTTGAAAAAATAATTGAAAAAGATAATCAGGCTTCAAACCAAGACCGTGCGAAAGCTATGATTTTCATCCGCCATCATCTTGATGAGGGATTGAAAACACAGTATTTAACGGTCAAAGACCCAATTGAACTCTGGGAGAATTTGGAAAAAAGATATGATCATTTAAGATCAATTAATCTCCCCCGAGCCCAGTATGACTGGTCACACTTACGATTCCAGGATTTTAAATCAGTAAATGATTACAATTCTGCTCTGTTTAATATCGTATCACAATTAAGACTGTGTGGTGAGACAATTACTGATAAACAAATGCTAGAGAAGACATTCTCTACATTCCACCCCTCCAATACGGTGTTACAGCAAACATACCGAGCACAGGGTTTCACTGAATATTCTGATCTGATTACGTTTTTGTTATTGGCTGAAAAGAATAATGATTTATTATTAAAAAATCATGAAATGAGACCAATTGGCAGTAGTCCATTGCCAGAGGCACATGTGACTGAATCTTCTAGCCGTGGTCGTGGCCGTAGTCGTGGCCGGGGTCAGAGACCTCGTGGTCGTGGGTATAACCGAGGCCGTGGGAAAAAACATTTCCGCAACAATGTTTACATTAGGCCCACGACAGACACACGTAATCAGAATCAGGGCAACACCAGAGGTGATGTCCAAGAACAGAACTATGAAGAAGCAAAATGCGATAGATGCGGCCTAAAAGGGCACTGGTACAAAAATTGTCGTACCAGAGATCATTGGGTGAAACTTTATCAAGATTCCCAGAGGGATAAAGGAAAAAGGGTGGTTGAAACAAACCATGTTGACAGAATGAATTCTGAGGAGAATATGCCCAATATCCCAGAATTTCAAGTTGAAGATTTATATAATGATTTAGTTTAATTGTTATGTTGTATTATTATTTTTATTACGCTTTGAACTTCTGTATCTGTCTTTACTTTTGTATGTGTGCTATCTTATTGTCTCTGTATTGTAATATTTCACTTATGTTAAATCTTGTTTTAATATTAATTATATCTTGTTTTAATTCCAGCAAAATGGGGAATTTTAAAAGTGATAATATATGTCTTATTGATAGTGCTTCAACGCACACAATACTAAAAGACATAAGGTATTTTTCCAATTTAAAAATGGGAGATACAAATATAAACACAATATGTGGTAGTGCAAATATTATACAAGGAATTGGCACAGCCAACCTTATTTTCCCAAAGGGAACAAAATTAATTGTGAAAAATGCACTCCTATCTCCCAAGTCTCGAAGAAATTTATTAAGTTTTAAAGATATCCGAGAAAATGGGTATCATCTCGAGACATCGACTTCAGAGAATGTCGAATATTTATTAATTACAAATACCACACATGGTAAGAAATATATATTGGAAAAATTACCAGCTCTGTCTTCTGGATTGTATTTTTCAAAGATAAATACAATTGAAAATTATCACTTAGACCACAGGTCTAATATTCCCCAAATAAATCCGAGGTTTATTAATGGCCAGAGTCCCACTAATATATATCATCCCAAAATAGGCCAGAAGTCTATTGGAAGCCATAGGCTTAATGATGAATATATGATATGGCATGATCGCCTAGGCCATCCTGGCTCTACAATGATGAGGCGAATTATTACAAATAGTCATGGCCATTCATTACAGGGACAAAAGTTGCTACAACATAATGATTATATATGTGTTGCTTGCTCCCAAGGAAAATTGATTTCCAAACATTCACCAACGAAAGTGGGAAATGAAAGCCCCAGTTTTCTTGAAAGAATTCAGGGTGATATATGTGGACCTATAGATCCACCATGTGGACCATTTAAATATTTTATGGTGCTAATTGATGCATCAACACGATGGTCCAATGTATCATTATTATCATCTCGTAACCATGCGTTTGCAAAATTACTTGCTCAAATTATTAAATTACGAGCACAGTTTCCTGATTATACAATAAAAAATATCCGATTGGATAATGCTGGTGAATATTCATCCCAGAGGTTTGATGAATACTGCATGTCAATTGGCATAACAGTTGAGCATCCTGTTGCTCATGTCCATACACAGAATGGACTTGCTGAATCGCTTATAAAGCGTTTACAATTAATTGCCAGACCATTATTAATGAGATCTGGATTGCCATTGACAGCTTGGGGGCATGCAATATTACATGCAGCAAAATTAGTGCGGTTAAGACCGACACATTATCATGAATACTCCCCTACACAATTAACATTTGGGCATGAACCCAATATATCCCATCTCAGAGTATTTGGTTGCGCAGTATATGTTCCGATTGCACCACCTCAGCGCACAAAGATGGGTCCCCAACGTAGATTGGGAATATATGTCGGGTATGAATCACCATCGATTATTCGATATCTCGAACCATTAACTGGTGATTTATTTACTGCGAAATACAAAGATTGTCATTTTGACGAATCTCATTTCCCGACATTAGGGGGAGACAGAAATCAACCAAAGAAAGAAAAAGAAATCAACTGGAAAACACCGTTAGATTTCTTCGATCCTCGTACAAATGATTGTGAACTAGAAGTACAAAGAATTGTACATTTGCAGAGTATTGCAAATCAATTGCCGGACGCATTATGCGACTCTAAAAGAGTAACAAAATCTCTTATACCGGCAGCAAATGTTCCAATCAAAATTAATGTCCCAGAGGGACCAATTACAAGTGCCAAAGATGAATCTACTGCACGCTTGAAGCGTGGTAGACCAGCAGGTTCAAAAGATAAAAATCCTCGAAAGAAAAGAGGATCAAAAATCATTGAAAGTGACAAAATTACAGAAAATATTCCAGAGGAAAAAGAAGCTCTTGAAGAGCAAGTTGCTCCAGAGGAGCAGGAACTTGCAGCTCCAGAGGAGAATGAACTTGAAAATAATGAAATATCAATCAATTTTGTCACAAGCAGAAATGTTTGGAATCGAGATGCAATTATCATAGATAATGTATTCTCGTACCACATAGCACTTGACATCATAAATGATGACGAGGATCATGAACCAAATTCGGTTGATGAATGTCGGAAAAGAAAAGATTGGCCAAAATGGAAAGATGCAATCCAATCTGAATTGGATTCCCTGGCTAGACGAAATGTGTTTGGACCGATTGTCAAAACACCAGAAAATATAAAGCCAGTCGGATACAGATGGATTTTTGTAAGAAAAAGAAATGACAAAAATGAAATTGTCAGATACAAAGCGAGATTAGTCGCCCAAGGGTTTTCACAGAGACCCGGATTTGATTATGATGAAACATATTCCCCCGTAATGGATGGAATAACATTTAGATATCTTATCAGTTTAGCAGTCCATCAAAATCTTGAAATGAGATTGATGGATGTTATTACTGCGTATCTATATGGAAATTTAGATACAGATATCTATATGAAGGTCCCAGAGGGATTAAAAATGTCAGAGACATATGAATCAAATCCTAGACATATGTATTCCATCAAATTACAAAAATCCCTATATGGACTGAAACAGTCCGGGCGAATGTGGTATAACCGACTCAGTGAGTCATTGATACAAGAGGGTTATACAAATGACCCAATTTGTCCATGTATTTTCATTAAGAAAAATGGACAAGGGTTTGTAATCATTGCAGTTTATGTTGATGATCTCAACTTGATTGGAACTCCAGATGAGCTCCAAAAGGCTGTTGAATACCTAAAAAAGGAGTTTGAAATCAAAGATTTTGGTAAAACCAAATCATGCCTTGGTTTGCAAATTGAATATTTAAATAATGGAACTTTTGTCCATCAAACAGCTTATACTCAGAGAGTATTAAAGCGATTTTATATGGATAAAGCACATCCATTGAGTACTCCAATGGTCGTAAGGTCACTTGATATAAAAAAGGATCCGTTTAGACCACAAGACGAAGATGAACAAATTCTTGGACCAGAGGTCCCATATTTAAGTGCCATAGGTGCTTTAATGTATCTCGCAAACTGCACTAGACCAGATATATCATTTGCAGTAAATTTATTAGCGAGATTCAGTTCATCTCCTACAAAACGACATTGGAATGGAATTAAACATATATTTCGCTATCTCCAAGGAACTATTGATCTTGGGTTATTTTACCCAAATAATTCTCGACATGAAATAATCGGCTTTGCTGATGCTGGATATTTGTCAGATCCGCATAAAGCCAAATCTCAAACTGGCTATGTTTTTACATGCGGTGGTACTGCAATTTCATGGAGATCAATGAAGCAGACTTTGACTGCTACTTCGTCAAATCATGCTGAAATTTTAGCAATCCATGAAGCCAGTCGAGAATGTGTATGGTTGCGATCTTTGATGCACCATATATTGAAAAATTGTGGCATAACTACTGAAGAAAAAATACCCCCAACAATTTTATACGAGGATAATGCAGCATGTATAGCACAATTGAAGGAAGGGTATATTAAAGGAGATAGAACAAAACACATTTCACCGAAATTTTTCTACACTCATGATCTACAGAAAAATGGTGAAATAGATGTGCAACAAATCCGTTCAACTGATAATCTTGCAGATCTATTTACCAAGGCATTACCGACTGCAACCTTCGAGAAGCTCGTAAAGAAAATTGGAATGTGGCGACTTCGAAATTTAAAATGATGACAAATCAGGGGGAGCCACAAATACAAGAATACTGTACTCTTTTTCCTTCACTAGGATTTTTTTTCCCACTGGGTTTTTTCCTAATAAGGTTTTAACGAGGCATATTCTTTGTATAAAGTATCCACAAGGGGGAGTGTTACAAATCACATCTACACTATTCATTGGGCATGCACAATCTTGAAGAGATTTGTGGATACTTTCAATTGCCCACATTTATTGACTTGCCTATTCTAATATTGTGTTGTGTAGTGCAATTTGGTGCCTATAAATAAGGCTCTCTACATGATAATAAAGAACAAGATCATTCACTCTCTCCTTACTTTTCTTTGTATTCACTATAGTTTTTATTAAATCCTTTACTTACTCCCATAAACTATATAATATATTTCTATCATAGCATTGCCATATATATAATTATTGAGCTACAGTTATATATTATATAACAACATTATATTATTATTAAAAAAACGTAGACGTTCTAATGAATTGAAACTTGGGATCACATCATGACACAATTCAATGGAAGTATATCAATGATTTTATGAAAATTACTATATCTTAAAATTTTAAAGTAAAAAACAAATTTTCAATTTTGAAAAGAAAGAAAATTAGTTACTATTTGAGTAAGAGCCCGTTTGGATTGACTTTAAAAAAAAAACAGAAGCCAAAAGCAGAAGCAAAAGTGGAAGCCAAAAGCAGATGCAACTAACTTTTATGTTCGGATGGAATGTTTGAAAAACAACTTTTTTTTTCAAAAGTGTGTTTGGATGTGTAAAAGTGAAAAGTGATTTTGAAACGTGTAAATTACCAAAACGGATATGCTATTTATATATGATAGTATATATTCATAGTGTAATTAAATAAATTAATAGGGACATTTATGACTCTGCACACATTACTAGGTGCTTTTGGCTTCTGTTTTTCGGAGAAGCACCCCCTGGGCTGCTTCTTCCAGAAGCACTTTTGCAGCTTTTCGAGGTGCTTTTGTTTTTTCTAAAAAACCAAAACAAACACTCTTTTTCCTTCAGAAGTGCTTTTGGTAGAAGCAAAAGCCAAAAGCACTTGGAAAAAAGCCATTCCAAACAGACTCTAAGGGCCCGTTTGGATTGGCTTTTAAAAAAAGCAGAAGCAGAAGTGAAAGCCAAAAGCAAAAGCAGCTAACTTTTGTGTTTGGATGTGTAAAAGTGAAAAGTGCTTTTGAAACGTGTAAATTACCAAAAAAGATATGCTATTTATATATGATAGTGTATATTTATAGTGTAGTTTAAATAAATTAATAAGGGCATTTATGACTCTGCACACATTCCTAGGTGCTTTTGGCTTCTGCTTTTCGGAGAAGCACCCCTGGGCTGCTTCTCCCAGAAGCACTCTTGCAGCTTTTCGAGGTGCTTTTGCTTTTTCTAAAAAGCTAAGGGCCCGTTTGGATTGGCTTTTGAAAAAAACAGAAGCCAAAAGTAGAAGCAGAAGCAGAAGTCAAAAGCAAAAGCATGTAAATTTTGTGTTTGGATGGAATGTTTGAAAAGCGGCTTTTTCTATAAAATATGTTTGGATGAATAAAAATGAAAAGTGCTTTTAGAGTGTGGTAATTACCAAAAAGGACGTGCTACTTAATATGATAATAAGATATATTTATAGTGTAATTTATATTAAGTAGTGGGGGTATTTAAATCCTTGCACATTTTACGAGGTGCTTTTGGCTTCTGCTTTTGGGAGAAGCACCCCCTGAGCTGCTTCTCCCAAAAGCATTTTTTTCGGTTTTCGAGGTGCTTTTGCTTTTTCTTAAAAGCCAAAACAAACACCTAATTTCTACTAGAAGTGCTTTTGGCAGAAACAAAAGCCAAAAGCACCTCCGTAGAAGCCAATCCAAACGGACTCTAAAACAAACACTCTTTTTTCTTCAAAAGTGTTTTTGACAGAAGCAAAAGTCAAAAACACTTGGAAAAAAGTCATTCCAAACAGGCTCTAAGAGATGTGCGAGAAGCAGGCCGCGATGTGGAACGTGCAGGACTAGGAAGCCCAATTTCCAAAGCCCAAGGCCCAAGCAAAGAGGTACGTGGGCCGGCAAGTAAACCCTATAGAGGAAAGAGCAGTTTGGAACGAAACCAATGTGATTGATTGTGAAACATTGTAGATCTGTCTCTGTCATTTGTGTATAGTGTATACGCATTAGCATTCTCTCGGGACACTTGGCTTGTCAGCAACTGCGAGTCTGCAACTCACCTCCTCCTCCATCTCTAACTGCAACCCACAGCTTCTTATTCAATTCTTATGTCTATTCAAATGCCTTCCCCATCGATGAATAATGATCATGTAACTAACTTTGTTGTAATCTGAGTTAGTAGTATTCTATTACTCATATAACAATACCGGGAAGGAAAAAAAAAAAAACAAGAATAGAAAAAAATTTGTTGCTTTCGATCTGCGATCAAGAAAACGATCCCTATCAATTCCTCTCATCCACCCAAAAATAACCCCCAGTTTGTTTCGTTCAAAACCCTAATTCTCACCTGGGTCAGGGTGGTTTTACCGTTCCATGGAGCGTTTGATTTCCCCCTCCTGCTTAATACTCCTTTTGCTTGCGTTTGCCTGTAGCGGTGCCCAATCCCGCCAGGACGACGCTCACATCACCGCTGAAATTTCAAACAAGGGGCTCCAATTTCTCAAGGATTTGCTGATTCAGGAGGCCGAATCCTCGTTAGTCCCACTCGAGCTGCCCACCATCCAGAAATCCGTGAAAATCCCAATTATAGGCACCGTTCAAATTGTGCTTTCCAGTATTGTGATTGAAACGATTCACGTCACTTCATCTACTCTGAAAACTGGAGATAGTGGAATCGTTATCGATGTTGCTGGTGCCACCGCTAATTTGACTATGAATTGGAAGTACTCTTACAGTACTTGGTTGCTTCCAGTTTCCGTATCTGATATGGGGAATGCTACTATTCAGGTGTTTTTATCGGCATTTGTTTTTCCTGTCGGTTAATTTTGTAAGAATTTTCAGACGAGTTGGGACGTGCTCTTAAAATTGAGATTTTCTTAAAATTCAAGGTGATATACTGCCCTCTTAGTTCTTCTTAGACATTCCTGAGATGTTCTAATTAATCTTTACCGGTGAGTTTAATAGCAATTACTACATAATGTGATTTGAGATAGGCTGGAAAGTGAGGGAGATCGCTAATAAGATAGTTTGCTGTTCTGATGAGCATACAAGACCTCTAGATGCTACATTTAGAAAATTTTGGAAAGAAAAATATAAGGGATGCTACATTTAAGTTTTGACAAACACAACTGTTACAATTATAGCTGAACCTGAACCCAAACAGTACGTTTAAGGCTTTGATAAAGATGATTTGTTGGGATGTCTAGAGCTGAATCCCTTGATTCCATTTAAGAGGTTTCATAATGTTTATTTTGTTCCTGCATAAGTCCTGCAATTATCTCAGAAGGTGTATATTGTTCATAACTGTACACTTCTCCCTAGGTTGAAGGGCTGGAAGTTGGACTAACTCTGAGTCTGAAGACTGTGAAAGGATCTTTAAAGCTCTCTCTCTTGGAATGTGGATGCTATGTCAACGACATCTCTATAAAGTTGGACGGTGGAGCAGCTTGGCTTTATCAAGGGTGTGTTCTTGTTAAATGCTTTCTGTTGGAAGAATATGTGATTTATTTGTTTGGTACCTTTCGATCTGTTAATTGGGAGAGCCGCGTATTGTTGAGAATGTCATATTGTTAATTTAACTAAATTCATTTGTCATATCTCTTGTTTTTGGGATTTTGCTCTTTTTCATGTGAGGGGTTATGCTACAAATTAGATTGCAATTTGCAGGTGACGGAATTGTTTTCTGCATCTCTTTTCTTGAGTCTACTTGTTGGAGGGCACATTAAACCTATTTTGTCCTCTCTCTTGTATCTTTTGTTCTCTCAAAAATACATGATCTATTTATTGTTACTATTATTCTTTATTTCTGTTTGCAGATTGATAAATGCTTTTCAGGGTAAAATTGGCTCTGCTGTTGAAGCTGCTGTGCCCCAAAAGATCGATGATGCAATTGTGAAGCTGGACTCTTTGTTGCAATCTCTTCCTAAAGAAGTCCCTGTAACTGATATTGCTGTGCTGAATGTAACATTTCTTGATGAACCCATATTAAATGCATCATCACTTCACTTCAAAATCGATGGGCTACTCTCTGCCAAGAATGAAACTGCACTTCCCAGAAACCATCATAGATTTCTACAGGCATTATTTTTGCAAAGCCAAGCTGAAAAGATGGTCAAAATCTCTTTACATGAAGATGTGCTTATGTCTGTATCATCAGTTTATTTTGAGGTGAGACGTTTAGTTTTTGTATTTTTGTTAAGAACTATGAATGAGAACAGTGCAGCTTTTTTACTACTTTGTTTAAGTAATTTTTTGCTTTTACAGGCAAGTGAGATGAGTTGGATTGTCGACAAAGTGCCTGATCAATCTCTATTGAACACAGCTGGATGGAGATTTATTATTCCACAGCTATACAGGCAGTATCCAAATCATGAAATGAATCTCAATCTTTCTGTGTCTGATCTACCAACCATAAAAGTTGAAATGCAGCAAATTAAAACGACTATTCCCTTAGATGTAGTGATTAATGTTTTGGATGGAGATGAAATAATACCTGTAGCTTGCATTTCCACGGTAAGCCAAGTCAAGGCATGTGTTTCAACATTTTAACAAAATCTATGCTTGTGTTTAAATGAAATAACAGTAGGCAATTTTTTGCAGGTGATTAGTGCCACTGCATTTGCTGAAATTTCAGGAAATACTGTGGATGGTGTTGTAAAATTAAACGACTTTACTATGTCTCTCAAGTGGAGCAAAGTTGGAGGATTGCACATGCATCTAATCCAGGTATTGCTATTGATATTCCCTACTGCTACGTATCATCTTATTGGTTTTGCCATCAAGTCTATTGATCATTGAAGTGCCTATATTTGTAGACGGTACTCTCCACCTTATTGAGGACAGTGGTCTTACCTTATGTAAATTTGAAACTGAGCCAAGGGTATCAGATTCCAGTTTTCCATGGTTATACCCTAAAAGATGCAGAAGTCTTCCTCCAGGATAATTGGATTCTTGTTGGAACTGATGTGATGCCGGTGAAACAATTCAACTTAATTTAGTTTCTGTCCAGTGATCCTGTCTATCCATCCATAGGTAAACCCTGGCTTCAAGTCCTAACCTGCATTGGAATATCCTGGACCTCTAATATAATTAATTGCAAAGAATGTCCAGGATTATCCCGGTGATCAATCATCAAATTGCAGTTGAAACATGAATGGAGTCATGGATGTGTGAGCTGCAGAAGAGCACTTTGTTTACAAAATTAGCAACTTTAAGATGGTGTCAAATGAATCAGTCGGCAGATGATAGCAACAGGTCTTTATTATAGCACGTAATTGTACACTACTAATGTATATCAGTTATCCTACAAAACTATGTATATAGATAGATAGATGTTTTACTTATTTGGAAAATAAGAAAGCTGAGTAGGCACTAGTCATGGTTCTGCTATGAATTTCTCCATGTGGTTACATAATGTAAGAAATAATTGGCAGCATATGATCTTTTCTTAAAAAGTTTTATGCATGTACATATGCAGTACTACTGGAGTACTAGTATTATAGAAGTATTTATATTGTCCCAGGCCCAGCGCATACAAAATTACTAAATCATTTGAAAACAACTAGGCCGAGCAAATGATACAAACCAAAACAAAATAACTAAATTATTTGATATCAACTAGGCCAGGCAAATGTTCTTGTAACAAGAAATATAAAATTAGGGTAAATATGATTTCTACTAGATTTCAAGAACCCCAAACTCCAAGTTTCATCGTTTAAATGATAGTATTATGATGATACACCATTCTGCACTCATCCGACTTATTGTCAATATTATTGTTTTAACCATGTTTGCATCCACCTTTTGTCATTGTTGCCATCGATTCCTAATTTACCCACTAAATGAACATATCTTAATATGTATTCAAAAACACAATCGAATGTAAAGCCCACCCTACAACTCCAAACGATGCAAAACATGAAATGATTGTTGGATTATAAATATATCTTGAACAAGTAAAACAACAGCACCCAGTAGAGAAACTTTCTAAACCATTCATCAGTTGAAAACATCCATCAAATGTCTGTCTATAGGAATCAAACCGTGCATATTATATGGTAAAAGTTTTCTTTTTAAATTCAGTGGCCAGCTGAGGGATTTGTCAATAAGTCTAGAGCTTTCTTAAGGTGGTCAACTGCGACAAAAACATCATCAAATGCTAGAGCACCAACTGCAAACCTGGCTGCCTTCTGTGCTTCCGCAATATGCTCCGGTGGAGGCTCATAGCTGCTGTCATACTCGTATTTCTGTGCAGTAGTTGGTGCAACATCTGAAACACTACCTTGCCTAGCAACCGAATCATATTGAACACTTGACTGATAGTTGGCTGTGTTGGCTGGCGGTGGGAAATTAGAATAGGAAGCATCTGAGCTCTGATAATAAGAAGGGTGCTGCAATGGAACTGTCGGGAGACTGCTCTCACTAAAGCTCGGGTAAGACTGGAAATTTTGGAATGGATACGATTGAGTGGAGTAGTGTTCTTGAGGTTCCAATGGGTATGGCTGTTGAGGGGTATATGACTCAGGGTATTGGGGATGTTCAGAGACATTGGATGTAGGAGGTTGATGATAGTTTTCTGGTGGGCGATGTGGGGTGGAAATGTTTGAAGGTGATGATTTCACATTCAAAGATTGAGAGGAGAAGCTCGTAGAATGCTGTAGATTACTGTATGGCTGAGGTGATGAGTCTGAAACTGGAGGAATTGTTGCAGAGGGGTTACCTATGCTTGCGTCGGGTCTGATTGCAAAGTCATTTTCTCTAGGTCCAGAATCCTGCAGAAATAAGAAACACTTAACAATTTTTTTCATGTCCAGGCAATCAATATATCATAGTAACGGAAAAAATCAGTCAAAGTTTTCAGCATTGTTTACAATTAAACAAAATAACCGATTTTAGAAGAAAAGGAATCACAATTCACTGAAATATTTTACACTTGAGTCTTTAAATTTGTTTGGACATTAATCAAGAATACCTCCTCAACACAGAAAAAGTAAAAACATTGAGCAAAGAAGTTTCAAGTAATAATTTCATACATATTCACCATTTGCTTGCAATAATGAATCATCATCATCACCGCCAGGGGGACCTGGAACAGGCTTCCTCCCTTCTTTCACTGCTTTTCTTATATCTGCTGCTTTCCATACTGCATATTTCTGTTTCTGCTCAAGCTGCGATCATGAAATCAAACGAAGAATGATAAAGTGAAAGAATCCATGTTGATAAACTATTTGCCTGGGAAGTGGCAAGTAGACACAGATAAACAGACGGAACAATATGGTATGGAAAAGGCAGTTAAACAAAATTAGGAATCTACAGGAAAGAGAATAAAATTCCAGATATTCCATAAAATCAGGGAGAAACTTACATCAGGCTGAACTTCACCAAACTGGTTAAGGATTTCAAAGAAAATGCTTGCAGCATAAAAAGTTTTTGCAGTGTTCCTGTGAGAATTGGAGAAAATTCATAGCCAGGGCAAAACAATGTACACTAAACTATAGAAGCAGCTTCAACCAGATCTGTTAAGAGAACTGATAATATCACCATATGAATTTAAGTAACAAGCCGAGAAAATGCCATAGCATGTTTGAATACCTTCTTGAGCTTTTCATTGTTTTAACTTTTCCCAGTTTATATGCATTTTTACACACACATTGTTTCAAGTTTAATTTTTCACTCTCCATCATAAATAAATAAATAAATAAAAATTATCATTAATTCAATAACTACCCCCTATTGAATTTAAATTTTTCTACCCACTCACAAAACCTTAGCCAATTACATACAATACAATATAAAAACATCTAATCAAACATTTAAATTTATTATTCATTTTTCACACGCCTTTTCTTTTCTAGAGAAAACCCTTTAAAAACAGTCCAATATACATTCAAACATCCAACTTCCATTTTGCAGATATTGTGACTCTGAAGAATCAAATTGCAAATAGAAAGCAACTATCATCTCTGCATAAGAAACAAGTCAGTATGAGACTATTAAAGAAGTGCATAGAACAATAGAAAAAACTTACAAATCAGCTCTCCCCGCTCTATCTTGCTTATCTGCCTTTGAAAAGACATTCAATGCAAATCCCTCCACATGCAGATGATCATCAGGCCCCAATGTCAATGATTTCTTATCCTACCAATACAACACAGGGAAGAAAACCACCAATCATCATTAATAATCCATGCAAATCATCCTGCAGGGAAAAGAGTAAAACATGTCTCATAGGTTGTCCTCAATGTGCAATTGGTCTCATGAGTTATCCATTCATTCAATCTCACAACTACATAAATCCTTACATAGTCCGTCTTAAGGCCGATTAACACACATGTAATGGCTTGCCACGCCGGAATCCTAAAATCAGTGTGCGTTAATGAACATTGGGACAAAGGTTTAGCATGTAGGTGGAAGGTGGTGGAATGATAATAGACAACTAATGGACTAAATGTGGATTGGGTACAACTTATGAGCGTATTTTGCCTTTTTTTTCCTCATCCTGCATAAATTGTAGTAATTCGGAAAATTGGACAGTGCCAAATGTTGGGCTTGGACAGTGTACAGTAGTTGGAGAAAGCAATCAAATCATCAAATGCGGAGCTTTTCACAATGCAAACATTCCATAACCCTGTGAAATAACTTGAAAAACGTTCTCACAGAAAATAAAGAAAGAAAACCTTTTCAAGCTGACTCATGAGAGAAATGAGAAGCGAGTTGGTGGTCTTGGTGCGCTCCTTCTGAGGTATTTTCATTCCACGTTCCATCGAATACAATCGACCTGTTAAACAATTCATATCAGAAATCATGAAGAGTCATCACAGCACAACCAGTGGCTAGGGTTTGAGGGAAGATTAAACCAAAACAATAAAGGAAGAACTGGATTTACAATAGTAGGCGACGAGAGGCTCGTGTTTCTGCAGTTCATCAGCCCGCTGGAGGTAAGGAAGAAGCAACTTCGCCGGCTCGTGATCGGCGGCCATTGCCGAGAGAATTTGCGAGATGGTTAAAACTTGGGACTTGGAAACTTCAGAAGAAAGGAAACTGATCACCAAATGTCCAATCCAATGCGACGTCGTTTATGATGCGCATTTGAATTTATAAACGACCTGTCCTACCCGATGACCGGACTGAATTTCCATTTTTGGATTAGTTTTTACTTCGGAGCTTCCTATTTCCTACCAAGTTCCAAGTATTATTATCATTGACATTTTTTTAATACGAAACGCGGATATTTACTAAGCTAAAATAAATAAATAAATGATACTAGTACGCAAGCTATTTTTTCTTTTGTAACCCTTTTCTAGTCTTAATATATGAATAAATAATTTAGAAGGTTGGAGTCCCACCGGGGACCGGGTCTATCCCTCTCTTTTGTAATTGGGCTCCCACCACCCATTTTTCAGGCTTTTAATGGCTCATCCCAAAAAAAAATAATTTGGATTGTGGATTCTTCCTTAAAAGATAAATAAAAAACGTTCAAACTCTTTAACGAATGGTCGTTGTAGTATAGTGGTAAGTATTCCCGCCTGTCACGCGGGTGACCCGGGTTCGATCCCCGGCAACGGTGTGATCCTTTTTGGGTTTGTTCGTCTGGCCCAACTTAAGGCAGATTGGAGCCCAAGCCCAATTGTGATATTGTTTTTACTTCTATTTACTGGCCCACCTGGAGGGAAACGCTTTCATCAAAAACCCAAGCCCAATTTCAAAGCAGTTTAATTATTGGGAGCGGACACTTGCCGCACACTTTTTATAAATATCAAATTTTTATAATTTTTATTCTTATATATTTTGAATTATTAACGATTAAAAATATGTACTACATCCGTTTTCATATAGTGAACCATTTGTATAGTAGTAACTATTCATTGGGTAACTTTGACTAATTTTTTTAAACATAGTCACGTGAGATCTTGTTAGATTCGTCTGATCACATAGTTTTAGAATATTAAATTATTATATTTTTTACTTATATACAATTTAAGTTATAAACATCTAAAAATATATCTTAGATTGCGTGAAATGCAGGAACTGTGCATTTATATGAGAACAGAGGAAGTATCGGATTACGTGAAATGCAGGATGGGCGAAGTTAAAATAAACGGAGGGCGTACTTGTTTTTGTGAATATGTTATATACCGCATACAAAATGAGATGATTCTAACAATATTTCATTTGACTATATTGTTTCCATTCTTGGAAACGGAGGTAGTATATTTTTGAACTTTTTTTAGATAACCACTTGCTGCATGTATAATCGGCTTTTTTAGGGTATTATTATTTCAGACCCGAGACTTTGCCTTCCTTGCAAATTAATCCACGCGGCCTAAGTATTTAGAATGTATGTATGGTGAAGAGTATCTGTAACCATAAAGGGATTTGTTTGGTATACAGATGTTGGGAATTCAACAACAATTTTTGTTAATACGCTTCCGCTGTTATTGTTGTTGAAATTTTGAGTGTAGTAAATTTTCTTCCAGGCTGCAGTCGTCAGAACTAAAAATTCCACAACAGGAAACAGCTACCATTTTCTGGAGGCAACTTTTTGAAAATAGCTCCCACTAGATTGTGAAAAAAGAGAACAAAGTTTGCTCAGTTTGAAGCCAAGGGGCTGAAATTATTGAAAAGGCGTGTAACAAACATGGTTTATATTCACCCCTACCACGTAACCTACTCTAAGTCTCTAACCAACAACATGAGTACACGACCATACCACAACAATCTACATATCACGGAGACAACAAACGTCTTCGTTTCGGGCACCTATGGCGTACTTGAAAGAGGTTCCATACCAGAAATGTGGGATGCTGCATCCTCTTTGGCAATTGCTACATAGTTCACCGGGGCAACTGGCCTCATGTCTCGCTTCCCATCTTTATGCATGGATCTGGAACCATTTTGGTGACCGTTGAGGGAGAGCCGTCTGGTAGCATTTCCATTGGTGTGTGGCCCGACTACTTTCTTGGTGCTGAGCCGCCTGCCTGGACTTGGTGTTGAACCAAATTTGGCTTCCTGCTCTTTGTTCAGTTGTTCGCTTAACTTCTTCTGATCCTGTAAACAGTGTGAGTGAAATTCTAGTAATTCCATGCCTACGTATAGAAGCATTGCTGAAATGATTGTTTGCAGAATGAACTTACACGAAACCTCCTCTTTTCCTCCTCCCTTTCGTTTCTCAGCATTACATACTCATCTAGCATAGCGAGTAGAGGGACACCATCATAAGTAAATGTTATTCCACCACGATCTTGCTCCCAAGCACGGGTTTTTGCAATTAAACTGTCCACAAGAGCTGCAGATGAAAAAAAGTGCAAAAGTTTCAAGTAACTGATGAAGCTTGACTGTTACAGCGGGAATGGATCATCCACCATGACTGGACTTTATTGAGAAACCGCACAGTTTCACATATACCTGGAATTTTATTTACCAGGATGCGTGCCTTTTCTGCTCTCTTCAGATTCAAATGGGCACCGCGGGTAGCACTGTAACGGTTGTTGTCCTGTTTAAGCAAAAAAGTATCCATCAAGGTACTAGTGACATATCAAAGCCAAAAACAAATTGGTGATCAGTAAAATGGCATTATTGGCAATTTGGCCTTGATAGTTTCCATGAGACCTCTGCACAAAGACAAATCTTAAGGGGAAATCATGATTCAGTAAATACAGTGATTTTTGCAATGTCTGCAGGAACCATGTGCAGGTAACCTCTGAATTGTTGAGAAATACATGTATGCGTGCAAGATTCAAAAGAATTGAAGAGGCAAAGAAAAGAGAGGTGAAATGTCATAAAAATAAATACCAAACTGTAGTCTTCCAGCCAGCTTTCTTCTTCGCAAGCAGACATCCATTTTTCAACCTTATCTAATATTTCCTTCCTGCTGACAACCTCCTCTTTTGCATTAGCTATCTGATTATCCATGTCTGCAAGTAATTCTGCAGGCTCAACATTTCCTGAATCAATAAGTGACAAAATTCTTTCCCTAGCAGCCTCAGCATCAATCACTATATGAGCATGAGCAAATATCCCCTCAAGTTCAGCTTGCCTCTTGAGAGCTATTTCTTTCATTCTGCTAGCTTTTAGATGATCAAGCCTTTCAACTTCAACTTCAGCCTTCACAAACAAGAACGAGGAAGATCACTGAATTATTGACAATGTCCACGAAATTGTAGCTTTAACTTTTAAAAAATAAATAAATAAATAACGGTGTAGATTACCTGCTCAATGAGGTCTAATGCAAGAGCCTTTGGTATAGTAACTTCATCCACAGATACTGAAACATTACCAGTGACATGGTCAAACAGTCTGCACTCTTCTCGAGGCGTATCCATCAAATTCCAAAGTTCAATTAGTTGAGTAGCCAATTCTTGAAGCTATAGAGCAGGAGAAATCAGAAGAAAAAGTTAATCCACGGGAAAATAGAGGTTTCTTCAACAGCAGATGGAGTGGAAATTTTATGCCAATATCAGGAGAAGGAATTTGATTTCCAGTGACTCTTGCATAACAGTTACTCAGCAAAAATAGAAGTTCCTAGTTAACAACTGAAAAATAAGTTACACAGCCAGACAGCCGTTCATAGCATTTCCCATGAATTAGTTAGAGAATATAAGAACTGTAATGAGCTCAAGAAACAAAAATATATGGGCTATAGGATTAGGAAAATAAATCGTTTTGACTTCTAACATTTTAACAAATTTATGTTGGACATGTCAGATTGAAGCACGCAGCCTTGGATTCATTACCTTATGCAGTCTCTTCTTCTTCTCCTCCTTTAGAGCTAAAACAGTCATTGTCAATCTAGATATCGTGTCATTGCTTATGCTTTTTGATTGCACACCATGCGAATCATTTAGGCTAGGATGCACTTCTGTGACAGTAGACAGGAAATCCATGCCAAGGACAACACAAAGATCATGGATTGTGCTTACTAGTTCAAGAACATTGTGCAACCTGTCACTCTGAAATATATATATATATATATATATATATATATATATATATATATGGAAAACATAAACCATAAAGATTCTTCAGTTAAGAGAATGTGCATGAAAGTATAAAATGACAGCTTCAAGGTTATTTAAAGATCACACCCACCTCTTCCTTTTGGAGGTCGTGGAGTTGATTATGGAATTCATTCAACTTCTTAGTTGATAGATCAGACTCATCTACTGCAGGACTCTCCACTTGCTCATTAGATCCAGCAATTTCGGCACATATCTTCTGTATTTGAAATTGAACGTCACAAAACTCTTTGATCCTATCACTCTTCCGTTTCCTGAGTTGTTCTAAAGCAGGAGCCATAGCTGCAAGCTGTTCCTGGATTGGTCCTGATGTCCTCTCATTCTGCGAAAGAAACCAAAGGGAAAAAACTGTGGGGAATGATGTAAATTTACTAAGATATATGCTATAGTGTTCTAGCACGATTATCAGTTCTATAATTCATAGAAGACAGTCTGCCACATACAGCTCCACCATAAGTCTTCTCTCCAAGAGCCGATTGAATGTTGTTTAGTTCAACTCTGGCATCTGCCAATTTCTGAAGAAGATGGGCTCTACATATGACAGCCTGGTCAACTTTTCTCTTATAGACATCCAAGCACTCTTGGTCTAGCTGAATTAGCATTTTTTCTCTTTCTACATCAGTTTCGCCAACCTCATCCCAGATTTGCTGCATTTAAACCAGGATTTTCTTCTCTCAGCATGATAATAATAAAGCTATTGGAACAAAGATAATTAGTCGAAAGTGGTTGGATTCACGAATGCATTACTTGCAACTGCTGCAGTAAAGATTGACAGGTGATCCTTCCAAGCAGAGGATTTTCAGTTTCAACAGCTTCCATTATCAGAGTAGACCTGAGAAATTATCAATTCCAAGGAAAGGAATAACACAGGCCTGAGAAGAAAGACTCTCAACTGCTTGATAGCACTTTCAAGAACTACCACCATTTTCTAAATATTATAATAAAGATAATGGAGCTCAACACGTTATAACAATTCAAGACTTGTTCGTCAAACAAAACAAGCTAATTAAGTATGGAGTATTAACAATTTTAAGAACCTAACTTTATGTCAATTAGTTAGCTGATTAAGAACATTAAAACATTTATTTCCTCAAAAAAGGACCACGAATCCAAAAAAAGGCTCCAAATTTATTCCAATGCACAAACAAGAGAAGCAGCTAACACTAGTACACTACAGCTCCTTCAAGCATCAACTACACAATTTCAACACCAAACCCTCAAGCAGCCAAAGATAACTCCAACATGAAAGAAATGCAGATAAATCCACAAACACTGCAAACAGGCAAGCAAAACCGGCGGCAAACACATATATATACACAAATAACATTCAAAGAAAACCCACATAAAACTTGGTAGCATTAGCAGTGAGAAGCAGGGGACGCGTATATTCTCGTTTTGTACATTGGAAAGTGCGGAAGAAGAAGAAGAAGAAGAAGAGAAAAAGTTGGAACCTGGAAAAAACGATAGAGACCAGGTGGATTGGGACCAGGGGAGAGTGGGGGTCAGATCTGCGCGATGATTTTTGCTTTTGGGGGAAATGTGCAATGCAAGTGCAGCTATAGCAAGAGTGGAAAATGAAAAGGAGTGGAAAGTGGAAACGGACGAAATGAGGAATACATTATACATATCCACAGGAGTCAGGACTGAAGACGAGAGGAGCGAAAAATTGTTATGGGGAGTCAAGGCTCCGGGACCCACTCTGAAATCTCCATTTTGCCCCTTCATATGGATCTCTTGCTTTTCTTCGGGTCGGGTCGGATTGAATCCAAGTTTTTTTTTTTTTTTTTTTTTTGTTCTTTTATTTCATTTATTTAAGAGGTCTTCACATTTTTGGTGGAGAGCAATTTCTATACTATAAAATTTAAGTCATATTTACCGATAAATGAACATGGTACATTTGAGATTTAGAATTTGTATTCATTTACTTGTGGGGTGTGGGCGTGGGTCTGTGTAGCATTTATATTTATTTACTTATTTTCATTCATTCATAAGAATAAATTTGAAATTTTGGTGAATTTATATTTAGAATTAGCTTAAATTTTGAAAATTCGTATTAATTCCTACAATGCAAAATGATTTTCCGCCCTATTCATGAGTCATGACACGTCCAGATATTTCATATGCTATCATCGCCTTGCCATGGCCACTTCTCGATTTGATTGTAAAACGGCTCTAAAAGAAGAGAATGCCACAACCCAATACTATAAATATAGAATTTGTTTGATAGAAGCAATTAGTCTAATTGCCTCTAATAAGAAGCTTTGATGGGATCAACAAGGCCAATTAGGCATACAAAGAACAGAAGAAATGGTCCACCAGGACGTATTTCTTCAGCATACTAAGACCAGAAAGAAATAGTCCACCAGTAATGACGTCGCAGTTGTCTTGTCTCCCATGAATGTTTTCCCCCTTGTGAAACTCAAACTGGCATGAAAAGAAACAATAGGTAAAATAAAGACATGCATCATCCCTCGTTGTCAAATCCTACAACTGTTCCACCCAAAAGAAATCCTATTCCCCTATTTCATCGTTATCGTTATACTAGTAGTTAGATTAACATACAGAGAAGGAAGATAAATACAACTTCCTCTCTACCTTTAACAAAGGAAAAAGAAGACATGCAAGCTTGCAACTAACCTGAAATCCAAATCAATAACTAATTCACTAAAAGAAAATTAATAAGCGGAAACATATAGCCCAGAAACCACCCTACAAAAAAGTACACACCCCCAAAATTTGCTTACCATAAAACAGCAAGAATCTCAAAAACCTCCATAGCACAGCCACAAAGAAATCCACAAAAGCGTGTTCCAATCAAAGACAGACCAACAAACAGCGGTTCAAACCCAAAAAAAAAAAAAAAAGCCAATAGACAACCAGAAATGTAATGATGACAAATCACAAGGAAGACATGCAATAAGGATCAATCTCAGGGATTGTTCAAACATATAGAGACTAGAGAGAATGTGTGCCATTGATAAATGTGGAAAATTTTGTGAAGACGCATGACTGGTAGATGGCAATACATTGCAGGTTTTCATCAAAAGAAAAAGTTGGATGGAAACACACTCTTCAAATAGAAATTTGGCCAACGACAAGTAGCTCAGTGCAGGTGAAAAATTTACACAATCAGTCACCAAATCCTGAATCATCAAGCTGGGAGCATGTCCACAAAAGATGACTCTTAAGCAAGAAAATTAACACCTAAACAAACAATAATACCAAGACATAAATAAGTTTAAACAATTTTAATTACACATCAAGTCACAAGTTACAACCCAACCAGAAGTCTTCCACCATACAGTGTATGCGAATCCCAATATTCAAGAAACGGGGGGCATCAAGGAAACTACTCCGAATTCCCTTTTCGGGCCACCATTGCTTGGATATGGGGAAATTTACTGATGGTGGAAGCCATACCAGGGGAAGTCCACGTTGTGACTAAGCCATCATAATAATCAACATTTGAAGTGCAGTAGACAGGTAACATGTTTATAAATTGCAATTGAACACCAGCTACAAGAGCACAGATACCACAGAAACATTCTATGGGTCTAAGGCATTCTAAGGCTCGGAACATAGCCTAGAGCGCATAAAAACAAAGTCAAGATTATATAATACATAAAGTACACTTGGTATAAACACTTCCCATAAAAACATAATCGAGTATTCAGTGCTACTTAATACTACTCCAGTATCTAACATAAGTAATCATCAAGCTGTGCATAAACAGAAGAGGGTGAATCACGCTCAAGCCATCGTGGACAAGCGAAATTGAGTAACCGGCAATACAGAATGAGAAAAATCTAGATTAAGCATTCGTGGTACAAAACCAGTTTCGAGCCGCACAATAGCAGCCACGTGTAAGTTAAAAACAAGTAGAGACAAAAGTTGGATCAGGAAAATAAAGACAATATCACACTTTCCACATTATGACAGAAAACTAGGAGCTGAGAACCTTAGATAACAAATATACAACACAATAACTCATTTTGCACCAATAAGAACAAAGTGATCAACAAACCACCTTGTACCGTGCTGGGATATGAACCATATAAATGAATCTAGACTCTGGTTAACATTGTGATCATAATCATCAGAGAACACGCTTAAAGGTCAATCATAATATCATCTATTATAGATAACATCAGAGTTCACAAATTTCAGAAAGTAAATTCTCTTCAACAACACACCCATAGAATGATACACTATTAGATTTAATTAGTCCCCCAGTAATGGGACCAGCTTATAAGCACAGATGAGCATTCACCTCTCCTTTCATTTTTCCACTTTTCCCCGCAAAATAAAAGCAAGCGAGAAAAATTCAAGTAATTCAACCAAATGGATAAGTTTCTTCAAAATGATGCATGCATCATCACCTACCCCGGGAGGAAAACACCTCTCAGAGCCGGAGAGCGGTGCAAGTAAACTCGTCCATGTCGGCGGAATAATCCTCCGGCGGTAACATGTTGAGATCGAAAGGCAGGGGCTTTTTACAAGAGGATGAAGCGACATCACACTCGGTATCGTCGACCACGGACGACGAGGAATCACAATCGCTATGGCAATCGTCGGGAGCCACTGGTGGAGAACGAGGATGCCTCCTTTGCTGTTGTACAATAGGCCTCGGCGGTGGCGGCTGCCGTGGCCCACTAAAAGACTCAACGGTGCTGCTCATACCACTCGAGGTCGGCCTCTGCTGTGCAAATATCGGATCCTGAGAGTGATACCGTGAATTCATGGGGCAATTGTTGATGGGGGGTCGATTAGGGTTTTGAGGGTTGAAATCGTTCAATACACCGTCGCCCGGGGGCAAGGGAAAGTTCGTCTTCGCCTTCGGACCACGAAACGAGCGTGCGGCTGTGTCGTAGGCCCGAGCAGCGTCCGCAGCGGAATCGAACGTGCCAAGCCACACACGAGTCTTCTTCCAAGGGTCTCTGATCTCCGCCGCATACCGGCCCCACGGCCTCTTACGCACGCCACGGAACCTGATCTCCTTGGATTCTGCAGATCCGTTCATTTCCTGGCCGTGCGCCGCCTCAGCCGCGTGCCTCGCCGCTCCTCTTCCCTTCGGCATCGTCCAAATCAAAATATTAAACACGCAAAAAAAAGAAAAAAAAAAAGAAAAAGAAAAGCCTCAAGCTTAGAAAACAAATCAAAAAGCAAAATCAGGAAAACCGGAATCCATATGCTGTATATATGTACAAGAGAAGAAAAGAAACAACGCCACAGAAAGAAGAGGCGGATGAAAGAAATTGTGATGAATGATTATCAATCGAGAATTCCTCTCTTTCTTTTCTTTTCTGAGTATTTTTCTTTTTATGTATTTCTCCGTCGCTCTCTATACGGTGTGGTGCGTGTATGGAAAAATATTGAGCCAGCGGTTGGGGACCGACCGTGTAGGCTGCGTTTGGGTGTGGTTTCGCACCAAATTTTAAGGATATGACAAATAAATAGGCATATAGTAAGTATTTATCGGTAGTATTTAAACTTAGTTTTATTCAAATTATAACCACTTATAATATTAATTTTTTTGGTAAACAGTGACACTCATGTGTCGGCAAAGGTATGTGGGAGCCAAACCACACAAATTACAATAGTAATTACTCCCTCCGTCCCACCAATCTTGTCAAGTTTAACTTTTTTTACACTGTTCATTATTTAACTTTGACTCAATATTATTGCAAGTATATATTTGAAAAAAATAATCGAGTTAGGTCTTATTAGAATCGTACCATCATTTAGTGTTAGAATATGTATTTTAAATAATTTTTCATTATACATATTTTAAGATATTAACGCTTGAAAATATGCATTTGATTATGTGCAAAAGTCAAACAAGACAAGTTAAGTGGGACGGATCTTTTTTAAAAATATCTATATCTATATATATATATACAATATAGTCTAAATTCCCCCCCCCCCCACTTCCACCCTCTTTTTTCAACATCATTTTTCTTCCCCAATTTCAACAATCATATATTCACTAAATCTATAATATATACTTCCTCCGTTTTCAAATGTTTATTACAAACCAACTTTTCACGCAGTCCAATGCACATTTTAAATCTTTAATAACTCAAGTTCGGTACAAGTAAAAATTCTAGAAGTTCGATATTTAAAAACTACACGACGAGACGAATCTAACAAGATCTCACTTGACTATATTTTAACTTGTATAACTATGATAAAACTTTAAGTAGAAGTCTGTGTATGAATAGTAACTTTTTTTCAAATGTCAACAATATTTGAGAACGGACTTTGACATAAAATTTTACAAGTTAAAACATAGTCAAGTGGGATCTTGTTATATTCGTCTCGTCGAGTAGTTTTTAAATATCGAACATTTAGAATTTTTACTTGTACCGAACTTGAGATATTAATGGTTTAAAATGTGCATTGGACTGCGTGCACAGTGGGTCCGTTACAATTTTTAAAAAAACGAAAGAAGTATTAGTGAATATATATGCGGTGGTGGATGTTATAGAATATATTCCAATTTTTTCATTTTAGGGGATTAGTCATTTGGATATAAAGAGGAGGAAGAGAAATAGTCATTGTATAATTGATTTGATTATACAATGATTTATATTATTATTTATTTGTTAATATATCAATCTTGATCTTAAGATCTTACCATTTTATGATTTCACTTCTTAAAAATGATCCAGATCTTTATAGGATCTTCTTAAATTTAGTAGAATCTCGATATTGATTCAGATTTTGGTTGTAAAATCTCAATAATCTTAATATAGAATCTTACGATCCTATAAGATCCAATCATATTAAAATTTGAAATATGCTCCCACAATCTCAGGCTTTTATGAAATCGGTATTGAATTTTATTTTTGACTGTCTATAGTATTTTATTGCTTCATTTAACTAATTATATTCTATATTAAGCTTTCATTTGTTAATATGTATAATTATTTTTATCTGTTGTTGCAATTTAGTTGGACTTAAGATATAAATCCGATCATATGATCTCAATCTTGCAAAGACAAAAATGATCCCAACTAAGATCTCGATCTTGATAACCTTGGTTTGAACCAAGAGATAAAATTTGCTCTCAATATTTTGTTATGACATTATTTTCTAATTTGGTAATTTCAAATGTAAAATTTGGTTAATGATTTTTAGTATACTCAAATTTGTTTAAATAGTTCTACTTCTTTTTATGTTTTAATAATTATATAGAAAAAATAAAATTTATTTAATTATTCATATTTTAATATATTTCATGATTCTCAATAAACCATATCTTCTATACTATAATAAATCCTGGAAGCATATTTTATTATGTTGACTATATTACCCTTTTAAGTTATAATTAATCTATTTATAAAAATTATATGTTATGGTTTCAAACAGTAATTTTAACTCAAAGATATGCATATCTATCATAAAGATACATCTCAAAGGTCTAGAAAGTAAAATCACTTCATCCTAAAATTTCATGACCGTAGGATTGAAAATCTGTTAATCTCCACCATTTATTCATAATATTTGAATATAATATAATAAATATTGAAACCATAATTTTATTGTGATACCTATATTGCCCTTTTAAGTCATAATTATGTTTCTTTATAAAAATATATATTACAGGTTTAAACAGTAAAGAAAATACATAAACAAATCTCTAAATAAATATGTATACTATTTTGAATAAAAATATCTAGGAGTATTAAAATTTAACATTTTATTGTAATTTTTTTTTTCTGAAAAACTACATAATATACATAAAATTAAAAATATATTTCATTAGTAAGAAAAATTCAATATACTATTTTGTGTACATAAAATTAATATCATGATTTAATTTTATATATGTTTTTATTAGTCATTAATCTACATGCATTTGCGGGTGATTAAAGTAAGTTAGAAAAATGAAAATTTTAATATACTTAATCAGTTTAATTATACATATTATATTTATAATAGTAGGGGTGGTAATAATGGTCTATTTACATTTTATTTGCATAAAAATTTAAATTATACTTGGTATATGTATTATGAAAAAAAATTAAAAGCTTATTTCTTCTGTCATTTAGAAAAGATAATAAAAAATTATATTTTATTAAAATATGTTTTTCATACATATACTAATTAAATAATATCTATTATATTATTTTAAATTAATCGAATTAATATTAGTTTATATTAAAAAAATTAGTACCCGTGCGCGAAGCGCGGGTGAAAAATCTAGTCATAATAATATTCAAAAACACTATTAAATAGTATATCGTCCAAAAACACTATCATGGTAGAAATATTTAATAAGTATAATTCATTTGGTTTGACTTAGATACTTTTAATTGTTGGAAGGATGAATTTTGGGAGGAAACTTTAAATATTTTAAAAAATATTCTATGTGTTTAAATAAATAAAAAGATTTTGGAATAAATCATTCCGTAATTTTAAATTATTTAGTTGTGGATTTCTAAAGTTCTTCTATAATGAGAAAAATTCAAATAATAGAGGTAGAGGTTATGATACTTTTTTTTAAAAAATATTTCATATATGATAAATAATATTTTAGGGTGACATATCTTTTTAAGAAAAATATCATACATATAGTCATAAATCAAATAAAAAAAATATTTATATTCCATCATTAATTAAAAAGTGCAAAATAAAAGAATGAAAATTGATTGAATAAAGGCCAAATTAAGATTTCAATTCTAGCATAATATTTAAGTTTAAGAAGATATTATTATAAAAAATATATATTATAACACTATAAATAAATTAAAAAATAAGTTTTTTTCCATGAACAATTTAAAAATAAGTTTACAATATTATAACTATTATTATTGTGCATAAATTATTAATAAGATCGTTTGTGTCTCAATTATATAAACAAATTTTTTTTAATATAACAATAATTTTAATGTCAACTGTTTTTCCAATTATGATCCAACGTATTAAAAAAATATTTAATTATCATATTTTTGTTATTTTATTTTATATTTGATTTTGAATATTTGCACCAATTATTCAAATTATACATATCCATATAAAAAAGTTAGACAATGATTATAAAAGATATATTATAACCTAATTTCATAAATGCCAATATTATATATATATATATATATATAACTCATCTTGCTATGATATGTAAAATATAACCTAACCTAATAAATAAAAAATATTTTAAAATTAAATCCGGTTATTTTTTGGATAAATAAATATATTTAAGTTTAACCTCACATACAACGAAATTATTTTAATTTTACTCTCATAATTTAATTTAATCAAAACAATTGACTTTATTTTAAATTTATATAAAGAAAAAACTAAACTAAATTTGTTTATCGCAATTGCGGTGAACGTTTATCATACAATCATTATGTTCTAAAAGTTTTGGGTAAGGATATTTTACTTTACACATTTTGTTACATTTTTGCTTAGTATTTTTTTAATTAGTTTATTTGTTGTTCGTTTTCTGTTGGCTTTAGATAGGAGCATTGGGTACGGTGTTAGCCAAATTTTGGTATCGTATCCAACAGGGTCGTCTCCGAAATTTTTTGAGCCCTGAGCCAAAATTTAAAAATTGGCCCCATATAAATGTATTTAGTAATTATTTTATAATCCACAAGTCTTATTGGGTTTAAGACTAATTTCTCAATGATTTGGTAGGCATTGAATGCTTGTATCTCCAAAAACATAACTTTGCAAATACAAAAGTTTGAACTCGATACATTTATTTAAGTTGTCAGACAGTTAAGGTCCCGTACAACTCATGTCACCTACTAAGCCACTAGTACCTCAAATATTAATTTTAGGGCTCCCTTCGTTCACTCACTATATATTAAAAAAAACTTTTTTATAATAAATTTTAAATCTTTGTTAATTATTATTACATATAATGTTAAAGAAAAAAATTTAGTCCTAAAAATAAAAAAACAAGTTATTCTTAGAATTACAAAATATTTAATTTAATTTAATTTAATCCCAAATATATGGGTGAGAAGTTAAATTCATATTATATATATTTGCAACCTTTTAATTAAAACCAGTACTTTATATTATAATAATTTAAAAGTACATTAATATAGTAAAAAATATTGATATAAAAAAATCATTAGTTAGTACCATATGTTCAATGTATATACTTAAAAACATAAAGTAAAAAAAACTATATTTTTTCAATTACTTAAAAGAAAACTAAAAAAAGAAACTTCATGTGGGGCCCCCTGAAATTGGGGGCCCTGAGCACCGGCTCCTGGTGCTCCTGCCAGTGAGCCGGGCCTGGTATCCAACTATATTTTGGGAATAAAAGACCTTTAATTTCTCCTCAAAAAATAAAATAAAAAATGTATGATCGAAAAATGGACATGACCCAATTAAGTTTATATAATAGAATACTTGAATTTATAAATTTTATGTTATCTTTTTTAAATAAAAAATTACCATTGCTTCCCGTGCATTGTGCGGGCGGGTTTGCTAGTACTATATTATTTTTACATAAACTAATATACTAGAGATCTTCATGTATCAAAAATGTAATGCTAGTGTAGCCCAAAAAAAAAAAAAAATGTAATGCTGGAGATCAATATAAGATGTCATAAAATAACCCATAAAACAAATTTACTTAGGTTTATATTGGTATTGTACTTCCTCAACAATAGGTGAAAAGTGTAATGCTGAGAAATACTACTACATAGTTTATATTGGCCCCAGTTGTGATTTTCTTAATAATCATGAACATTATCGTGCATGGTTGGCTCAACGAAGTATTTCATGACTTAAGCAACCTCTTGAGCAACAACTCGTCACCCACGAGCGGATATAGTTTGTGTGTTAAGTCTTCATACTTTACATTGAACGTGTGAATAAGTTCATTGTATGCTTTTTTTTTTGCATCTATAGAATAGATTTTATAATACATTCTCACCATCAAATATGGGTGTTTGGTGGTTAAAATTGACGAAATTAGTGTAATTTTTTTTGGTTCACAATCAATGAAGGCTAGAAAACGAAATTAGTATAATTAATACTTCCTACATTTCTAAATAAGTGTAACATAAGAAAATGTCCTGAGATTTAATGTAATGTAATGAACAAAAGTGTTTTAATGGGAGCTTTTTACCTTTAAAAGCATTTCATATATGGTAATGTAACATTTATTATGAAACACCCAAAAAAAGGAAAGTGTTACACTTAAAAAAAACGGAGGAAGTAATTCAATTGATTTTAATGCTTTCTTTTATTTCAGTAATAGTGGCAGAAATTATGAGTTTTATTTATGAACACCACCGAGATGTGGTATCATACTTAACAATATTCAATTTCTATTGACTTTGTGTAAAAATGTGCTTCATATGTTTCTATTATACTGAGTTTAAAAGTACATTTGTTATATTGGTTAAATATTACATGAATTTGAATTTAATATTGTAAGATTAAAATATAACAATTCAATTGCATCATGGGAATGTAATCCTCATTTAATTAATTTTATTTTCAAATGAAGCACAATCACATTTTTTAGCCATACAAGTAATGTTTTTTAATAACTCATCCGATCGCATCACGTATAACTAAAACAGGTGGAACCTTTCAAGGTTTAAATGCTTAATGATCAATCAGATCCCCTTCCCTTCATACTACTGTCAATCTTTCTGTTATCGCTAGGATGCGACTAACAATAAATAGTAAGTCTTTGCATGCTAAGACGGCTGAATCTGAATAAATTCTACGTAAGATTGCGCCTTTCAATAACTAAAAACAATGCACAAGAATGGATTTCTTGCCCACTGCGAATTACAAAGGCTTACTAAATTGCCCATATTAAATTACTTAAATCCCAATTTTTCCGGATATAAGTTTTTTTCAAATAATTTTGGGAGACTGTTTAAACTTTAAAGTTTCGACATGTTGTCCTTCTACTAGTATTTTATTGGGCCTGGATCGTGAAACTGTATTTCGTCCATTGGGCCTCATCTGAAGATATTAAACAGTCAATACAAAGGTCGGCAGTTGGTAGTTGGCGCCTCCTACCTGTAACCCACTTTTATTACAACATTTTTAGGTTTATATATCAGCATCAGCAGCATTAAGCAATCAGCATGCTGCATGCTATCTGCCTATCCATCTTTCTTGAGGAAACCATATTAACCACTGAGCGTGATACAAAAGAATTTTTGCTTTTTTCTGTTGTAAGAAAGCAGACCACTCAATCTCCACTTGGTTGTGACCAATACATGAGCTTATAGAACAATCTCTCTTCTCAAAGACACAATCTCTTATCAATATTATCATCAAAAAGTTTGATTATTATACTAGTACTAGCATAGTATAGTTTTTGGTTGAGAACTGGTAATAAAAACAAACGGAAAAAGCTAAAATTGTTTCAGAGATGATGAGACGATGTCAAAAGTCTTATCCAATTTCCATATAGTCTATCCAATCCGGCCACCATTACCAAACCAATCATTAAGATTCAACGGCCCTACTCAACGTACACGTCCATGTACACAGACTACTACAATTATTATAGAAGTAATATTTTCATCTTTCAATTTTTAGCGTTTAGAAGTATTACTAGATTATTGTGTCTCATAAATATATTTCTATTATCTTTTTTAACCCTTGCTTAGGTTAAGGAGTTAGAATCAATTAATTAAATCAATTGTTGTTAGTTGAATTAAAATTCATCAATCGCCATTTTTGTTTCTTATTTCTCCACCAAATCAAAGCAATTCAAACCAAACTTTTATTTTTCCATCTCCTGTATGAATATACATCAAATCCACTCAATCACATTTTTATTATTTCTCCTCTCTCTCCATCTCACTCACACATGCACAATCCACATTTACACCCCCATAATCCACCAAAAATCTACTACGTTATAATTATTTTCACATTTTCTTGTACATTGTTTGCTAATATAAATATATGTACATATATATATATATATATATATATATATATATATATCATATCTATTAGGACTTCAATAACCCAAATTTGAAGTTTAAAATTAAAACAGTTGACCACTCGACTATATGCCTATCTCATATACGTACATGTACTTAAAATGAAATAAAAATCACTATTAAAGTTAAAATAAACTAATCATTATATACATCCACAAGATATGAGAATTCTCATCTTTTTCCCCCATTTTATGTCTAAAAAGGAAAACAAATTTTTCAATTCATCCTCTAAATAAAAGTTTGATGGTAAGAGAATTAATAAGATGAGCCTGGATATCTATTCTCACAAATCACACAACTCAAATAATGGGCATGATAAGAATCTGACACTATGAAGTAGTATGAAGTTATGAACCAGTATAATATAGCCAAGCAGATAATTACAAATATAAAAATCAAATGTAGAAACACCAACTATATACTAAAAATATCCATAAAAAATCCATTCTATATCGACAATAATCAATACCCAAAAAATGCATATCCACCAACTGCTACCAGCCTCCTGCGGACTGTTCATGAAAGCCAATTCCCACCCATTTTTCATCCCAACCATTCAGTTCCCGGATGGGAACTCACAGCTACCAAATTCTGTAATTATTCAATATTTTGTGTTAATACTAATGCCACTAAATTAAATTTCAATTTTTCTATAAAAAAATAGAAAGGAATAAGAAGGGTTAAAAACTACTACTATTGATGAAAATAATCATAACTACTTACTGGGAGGTTGAGTGACGACATAGGCAGCCCCAGCAAAGTCGCATGTTCCAGTCCCACGCTTATTCCTCTGATAGTAGCTATTGAAGGCGTACGAAGCGTGCGCCTCCAGAGTATCCGGATTGTAACACGTGGCACCTGGCTGAATCGGACGGCAGTCAGCTCCTCCTTCTCCGCAAGCATAATCCAACGCCTCTTGCAGTTTCACTGTCCCTGCTTCCCCATTCGCCACGCACCACGTCTGCCCCGCGTTGCTGCCGCTCGCCGGCGCCGGCGCCACCTGGCTCTTGCTACCGTTGTTCATAACGGGGGAATTGTTGAGTTGCTCTAGTGTGAGTGGTATATCGTACACTTTCTGCTCGTTAGGGTAGTAGAGTCCGTAATTACGTTCGGAGGTTTGACCGGGCTTATTGTTCTCGTTGAAGAGAGCGAATAGATACACATTGAGAGGTTCTTCCGGCCGGAGCGGGGTTCCGCCGCCGGTGAGCACTCTCCGGACTAGATTCCCGTTGTACGCCGCTGCATTCTCTATATTAGCGCCGACTTCGTTCTCGTCGCCCTTCGACGGCCAGCCGGTTTCGGTGACGACTAATTTCACGTCTGGGAACCCTAGATTTCCCATTGCAGCGAAAACAGCGTCAATTTGGGCATCGAACAAGTTCTTGTACACGAGGCCGTTGTTGGGGTCGACATTCCCAGAATTACTTCGGAACAGGGCGTAGTCCAATGAGATCGTTTCCGTATTCGCGATGTAGGCGAAGAAAGGGTAAGCATTCACCATCACATACGATCCGGTCTGCTTGAGAAAATTCAGCATCGGTTTAATCGCAGGCTCAACGAGGTCGGACCTGAAAGCGCCGGACGACGAAGGGTACGAGGTCTGGAGCGCACTGAGTGCAAGGGGGGACGACACTTTAATCGAAGACGCGACGTTGTATTTCACGAGCGACGCGTAGACGTTTTTCATCGCCGGAACAAGGAACGGCGTGGTGGTGTTCTGAACAAAAACCTCATTTCCGACCGCAATGGCGTCGATCAGGGTTTTCGGATAGTAAGGAAGGATGTTGGTACTGACCCAATCATCGGTGTAGGATTGATTGGAGGCGGCGGCGGAGAGGTCCTCGTTGGGGAGGGCGACGGAGACGGAGATTCCGGAGTCGGAAAGGGCGGAGAGGACGGTGGAATCGGTATCATAGAGCTTGATTTTGGTGATGCCCTGAGCCTTGAGGAGCTGCACGACTTGGGGTGGGGGAGGAAGATTATCGGCGATGCGTCCGTAATTAATTCCGATGGAAGGAGAAGCGGCAATGGCGAGGGAGAAAAGGAAATGGAGAGAACAGAGTAAGGAGAAGAAACTGAGACTGGATTCCATGGTGTGGAGCTTTGGATGTATGATGGACGACGGTAGGAGTTGTGGGATTATATTATTGTTGCAGCAGTATAGAAGTAGTATATATATACTGTATGTACTAGTACTAGTACATGTATAGAGGTGGCCGGGGTAGGGATAGGGGGAGGAGGGGGGCCGTTGGCGTATGGGGTGGGGAAATCTGGAGGGAGATAGTCCGACGAGAGTGGGATAGTGGGTTAGACTCCATGCTAATAGTCTAGTACTATTAATTTATTTATTTATTTTCTTAACTTTAGTTTTATTAACCCGGATTGCTCATGCCATATTCAGCACAATTATTGTTATTTTTAAATTTTAAATTATCTCCATAAATTGGAAAATATTTTATTATTAGAAAACTTCCTTAAAGTTCTCTATAAATATATTTTAGGGGAAGTATATTACTAGCATTAATTTTGTTTAGAAGATATATACTAGTAGTATATTACAATGAATTGGTTGTAATTGTCGATCCAATTGAAGAATAATTTAAATCTAGGACATGTTAGTGGGAAAAAGAGGATATCTTTCGATGGCAGCATATTGAAGATCATACATGTTGTTTGGTAAACAACATATTCTATGAGCATATTAGCTTCAATCTGCTCAAATCCAATATGTTATATTTTGAAGAGTATATTCTATTTCTTTTTAAATACTACAACATATCTACAAAGTAATATGTTAATCTCCCAAACACTTTTAATCAAATATGTTATTAATATTTGCCGGTCAAATATACTATTTATATCTTTTAATCAAATATATTGGTCAAGTATACTATCTGCTATAAGTCGTCTGTTAACTCCCAAACAAGCCCATAGGAAAATTCTAGGACATAAAATGATCTTATTTGTAGGCAATATAAGAAAAATTTTGAAAACTTAAATTGTTATCATAATAAATGTGGAGAGGTTAAAGGAGATTTATTCCAATCGGTCTCATATTCCTTATTTTCTCAATTTGTAATTTTATGTCACATGAGATATCAAAGAAGAAAAGGGGAGAAGGGAAAAGGCAAAATAAGAAGGTTCGTGCCAGCCATGAGGAAAATGAAAATTTTCTCCTTGAGGGTTGTTTCTCTACAAGAGAGTAGAGGTTTCAAAAAAAAAAAAAAAAGTTGTTCCAATAAAGTTGTTTCAAATAAGTAATATAAGAAATTTTATCATTCTTTGTAATGAACAATTTTATTGCAGAATTTCAATTTGTGATAAGACCTTTAATAAAGTAAGAGGTAACAAATTGTGCCTAAATAAAACTTATTATTTGCAGGGAATGACATATGATATTGATACCTCTTAACAAACATATTAAAACAAGCCCTTTCGAGCATAGTTGTTATGATCCCGATACTGATATTAGGATCTTACGATTTTACGATAACACCTCTCTAAAACGATCTCGATCCTTGTAGGATCTTAAAATTAGTAAGATCCCGATTCTGATAGTAGAATGTTACGATCTTATGGTCATGCTCCCTCAAAAGCTTCTACGATCTTACGATCATACTCTCTTAAACGCATAAATTTTTATAATATTTTATGATTTGTGATCAAAGTAACTTTTTTCCTTTAATTTTAAACTTAAGAGCTTGTATTCCTTATTACGATGTGCAAAAAAACATAATATATGTATGTATGTGAAAATATTTTATATTTGATTGTGATGTTTTTATACTGTATTGTACTTAATTAACTTGCAAAATTCATAAACATACGAAATAATATTTTTACTTGTTAGTATGCATAATTTAGTTTATCCATTATTGCAATTTCATAAGATCTTAGGATCCTGATTCGATCCTACGATTCCGATCTTGCAAAGAGAAAAACGATCCCGTATTGGATCCCAATCCTAACAACCTTGCTTTCGAGACAAATTGCAAGTAAATACTAGCAAATATCAAAATAACCGCGGTGATAATCATAATGACCAACCCAAATCACCTCAAATAATCATACGATAAGATAAAGAGATTGACCCTCAAAGATAAATGGGCTTTAAATTTGGGTCCAGGACTAAACTAACGCACTACATCTACAGTCAATAGAAAATTTGCAATCTCATGGTACAAGATTGGAGGTACCTTTGGAATTCGTCAATAGACTTAAAATAGTGATAGAAATGAAATAAGTATTTTACAAGTAAATGATAAGAAAAAAAATGAAATATTCTTCGGTGAACGAAAAGATATCTTACTTTCCTTAAAACTTAATAATAACATTGAAGAGTTAGGTGCATGCGAGCAAAGTTGATCTCTCTCAAATTTTTTTTTTTTTTACTTTTTTATTTTTGTATTTACAATATTCATACAAAAATAAATTAAATATTTTAACAGAGATGAGATTTTAAATACTGCATATTAAATATTTAATGAAAATTATTTATTTAAGTAATAAAAATTTATTTTTTCAAATTAAATAATAAATTAGTTATTACTACTATATTATGAGTACACCGATTGTTTTAAATAAGAACATTGTTGCCCTAGCCCTTGCTAGTACTATTACAGCTTTTAAAATAAATAAATCATCTCGGATTCTACTCGGACATCGAATTGGATGCATTAGAATTTAAAAATAAATTACCCAAACTCACTCTGTTCGATTTAAACTCAATAAAAAATTAATAAAAATACGTATTAAATTTTATACATTTCTCTTTTTTTCCACCCCTGTAATTCTCTAGAGTTGTTTAGCGAATTCATAACATGAATTCCTATTTACTTTCCCGTTTGGAATTAGTTGTTAGCTGTTAACTGATTTTGTTAACTGATTTTGTAAGTAATAATTAGTTAAAATTAGTTGTTTGATCATTTCGAGATTAACTTTTTGCCTAGAATAAACTAAAATCCAAAATGATGCTATTTGCAGCGGTTTTAGAAAGAGTTGATTGAACACAGTTTTAAGTTATTTTATCTTTTTAAATAAGCCAATTGATCGGTTCAAATTACCTAGAATAAGCTAATTCCATTTAGTTGTTTTGCCAAACAGGGCCATAGTATTGTCTCCAACGAGTTAGTTTCGAAGTCGAGCTCAGTTTAACTCTTTAGAAATTGATGCTTCTTTCTTCTTTCTTCTTGCTCCTTTAATTTAAGCTTAACGAGTGAAGTTAGTTTAATGAATGAAGTTCGATTCAGCTCATTTTATTATAATATGAATCGAGCTCAAATATAGTAGACTATTGAGGCTGATCATCCGTTTAACAACTCTCTTTGATGCCGTTGGCTGTATGTTCTTACCAACATATGTTTAATTTGTCAGATGGCGGACGAAAGGGTTGGACTCCCAAGTTGTGTCATTCCTTTATGTGTAAGTTTTGGCCCTTCAGCCCTAGCACTATGTTCCAACATAAATAAATTAATTAATTAAATAAATAAAACGAGGCAATGTAAAAGCATGACCTTTTAGGAGTAGTCTGACTACTCTCTGGAATACAGTAATATCGTAAATGGGTGCGTCGTGTTTGAATTGTTGTTTTGTAAGTGTGGGGGAATAGCGGCTGTAGTTTAGGTTAGGGGAGACTTTTGTTGTCATTAATAGAGTCCATTATTGGCTGATGTACGACGTGTATTTTCAAGCAGTCATAATTATCCAATAAAACAAAGTTAGGTTTTTTATTTATTGTTGACGTGTTGATGGCATTGCGCTCAATTTAATTATAAATAATTCTATTGTCGACAATCGACAACGCGGCCGGTGTCCATCATCGCCTCAAAATCATTATCGTTAGTATTATTGAAGATTGTTGGGACAATATTCCCAATTCACGCAGTCCATTTTGTCCAATTACGTTTGTTGTTTTAGGAAATTCTAAAAGAAATTGTATATGCATGGAAATCCATAGTATGGAAATCCACAGAATCTGCTAAAAAACTAAAAAAAATCGCACAATTTAAACAAATTCGGACAATATTCATGGCTCACAATTCCTCCCATTACTTTCCACGATTTCAGGAATATTCAATTTGTAACCTCCAAATAACCATAAATTAATAAAACTTTAAAAATGAAATAATATAATAAAATTCACTGTCATATTGGGCAAAATCAAAAAGTATCACACTGTATACATCAAGAAAACATGTATGGATATCCATAGTATGGATACAAACTCATTCGTTGTACTCGTACTACTTACAAGAGATCAAAATGGTTAAAACCAAAAACTGTATTATCATTATATCATGCGATTCTGGAATTATTGTTAGTGGCTATTTGTGCCTGGGTGGGCAAATGGGGGCGGGTTAATCGGGCATCCGACCCGAAACCAAAAAATAGTGAAATCGGGTTGGGTACCGTACCCTAATTACCTAATCTTTTTTTTAAAAAATATATATAATATTATTTTATTTTTTGAAAAATGTCTATTTTTTTAAAAAAAAATTCCCACAATTTAGAGAGTATTTATTTTTTAGTATTTCCAATTACATAATTTTATGCAAATCAAAAGTGTAAAACCTCAATCCCTACTTCTTTCAAAATATTATTAGTCAATTCTTGTCTGTTATTATTCGTTAATGAATGAGTATTGTTCTCATTCTTATTTGTAAATTATAAATCATGATGGTGATTATTGAATTTATCAAAGTTTCTTTAATAGTAATTTATTTTTTTTAAAAAAAGGTTTTTCTTTATTTTTTTAGAAAAAAGAGTGAGTACCCGACCACAAATGTTGGGTAGTGGTCGGGTAATTTATTTTTCTATCCGAACCCGACTAACACAAACCCACCAAACCCGACCCGACGCCCACCCTATTTGTGCATTGTAATGGAACTGCAGGAAGACGCGTGAATTAGATAAGGCCATGATCATTAATTCGTGGGATATATGGGGTGGACGGTAGTTGGTGGGTGGCTACACATTCATGATTCATCCATACATACGTAGGAATGCCAATGGACCGGTTTTTGGGACAGGAAGTAGCGTTCTTGTCCCCAGAATCGTTAGAATTTTTAGTCCCAAAAGGCCCGTTCCCTGTCGGGGATGATATCGGGGATCCCCAACGGGTATCATATTTCTCCGACCCCCATCGTGATCTTATCGGGGATTTACTTACAAACTAATTTTCAATTTTTCAGTAATTGGGAGGACCAAATCTATATTATTCAAGCCAATTTTCAATTTCATAAATTATAATACTAAAATACACAAATGTATTGTTTGACAATAAACCATAATCCACATCAAAATTTCATATTTGTTTCTAATATATAATCAACCCATTAAATAAATGAGTTTTAATAATTATTTTTTATTTTGCGAAGCTAAAAGGCCAAATAAATTGGTGGTGAGAGTTCATGCTATACAAATTACAAAGGATATATGTCAAGTTCTCGTCCATTTTATAATTATTTTGGGTTGGATAGTAAATTTATAAAATATAATGTATAAAATATTAACTATAATATATAAAATATATAATAAATAATATATTAAATATATGGGGATAGGCCGGGGCGGGGACTACTTCCCCATCCCATCCCCAACCCCAAAAAAATCTCCAATCCCGGCACATCCCCGATAATCCTCCCCAAAATCATACCGAAAATTTGGTTTTCGGTTTTCCCATTGGTTTTGGGCTTTTTTTTGCCATCCCTTAACATACACAATGATACAAAGATATGTTTGCTATGTCGTCGTCGTCAGTGTAGTAATGATTGTGAATAATCCAACACTTGCAAGAAAAAGTCAAGCTGCTGCTTGGCTTTTAAGTCACAGAAACTTCATGTAATTTTGCCTTCATGTATACAAAAATGATCCTACTACGGATCGGATCGGAGTACTACAACTTTTGCACTTTAGTTTCTTTTTGCCCTTCGTCAGGGCCGGCCCTGGGCATAGGCCCAAAGTGCCATTGCCCAGTGCCCATTCTCTTAGAGGGCCCCAATCTAATTCTCTTTGATTTTGTATAATAGGTAATTTTATCTTCCTTCCCTTCTTACTTCCATCGTTTCTTTACCCAAGAAGTCTGCTACTTTTCTCATTTAATTCGCTAATACTTATGTTTTCTCTCTCAATTTTTCCCAATCCCGGCATCTCATTAAAGCAATTTTATCAATTTCTTTAAGCAATTTTATCAATTTCGAATTCGGTAGCGGCTATGGTGGAGGAAGAAAAGATTTGTAGGGAATGGGAAAATTGTGGATTGGGCTAAGTAGGTTGCAGGCTTCGGCAATGATGGATGTTTTAAATATTGAAGTTGTCTTGAGTGATGATGAGAAAACTAAGTTTCTCTAATACTTTTTTGCTCTATTCATCTTTTCTTCCACCGCTAGGGGTTTCCTGTTGTGTCCTTTTTGCATTCTATGAAAGCTTGTAAGAGATATGGTGATATTAGAAATTAGAATCAGAATGGGTTGAGGTAATTGTGTCGTTTTGGTTCTTTAATGGAAAAATGATTTATGTGATTTAATATGATTTTGATATTTTGGTTTCTCTTGCTTGGTGTTTTGTTTTTAGCTGGATCGGTTGCTTCATTTTGACAGAAAATTATATGTATGTTGTTGAATAAAATACATTTTGTGTTTTGTGGACACAACAAATAAGTTAGACAAGGGGATATTATAGAAAGTGCACGGTGACACCATGGTCTCAAGATCAATTACAGCTAAAGTTCTTATCTAAATTTGTCATTTGGATGAATATGTTCTTGCTGATGATCGATGTTTGAAAACCTTCTACACATAGATGGAATTGATGAGATTGCATAGATGTTTTTTTTGGCACCAAACTTTCGCCAAGACTTATTCAGGTTCATATGTGATACTCTATATTTAGATGGAATTGAGATTGTTTTTTGTTATGGTTCTTTTCATTCGGAGTTTAGTTCTTAATATGATCTTTTGCTTGTTACAAATAGTAGAATGGAAGTTAGATTTAATTGGGGCCTACTGTCTGATTCTGCCTAGGGCCTACAAAATGTCAGGAACGGCCCTGCCCTTCGTTTGAGTTCATTAACGATCGATTCAGATTATTACCCAATTACTTTTGTGTTTTAACTTCATGACTACTCATGTTGTTCTTGCATGATTATCGATAAATTAATACATGATGAAATGAAATATTAGTAGTTTTGTTTTCAAAAATCAATAAAAATACAATAATATGTGGCATAATTAAAAAAAATAATAATAATATCAACGGTCCGGTTGGATGCCTTGTTGGAGCATTTTAAGTTTCTATTTTCTTTACGCATATAGTAGTAAAAAACTAAAAATATACCCAAAATGCATTGAAGCATCCATGAAATTGTTGCGCATAATGGTAGGTTTGAATATATGAAATTTCATACTCTTTAATCTTTTTGTTATATTAGAACCTTATGGCCTTCATTTCCACAATCCTCTGGCAGACGAGTTATTCCAAACTTGACATCGAGTCCTTGACAATGTGAATGTTTGGGAACGAACAGATTCGCTAACTCCTAAACATACCTAATGCCCCTATACTACAACTAATATAGTAGTATTTCTGAAGCAAAACTAATACCGTCCTATAACTACTTATAAAAAAAATTAAATGCTACTATTGCTATCATATACTTCCTGATTTCGATAATAATTCTAACATTTTCATAGTTGATACTATTTCATTAGTAAATTTCATTCGACGTTTTGACATAGTTACAACTTAGATAAGATAAAAATTAGTCAAGTGAGATTTTGTTATATTCATCTAATAACATAGTTTTAAAATATTTAAGCCAAAAAAATCCATCTTTAATGCTTTACCCACAGTAGTATTTCGAATGAACCCTTTAACCCTTTCTTTTACGGCAATAGAAATAGTACAATCTCACCCCGGGATTTTTTTATAGACGCGGTAGTGAAGCCGGGCCGTATAAAAAGCAAGCGGTCCGAATCGCAATAGCAAACGGTCTTTCACTTATAACCTCTCTTTTAGATATTATTCATTAAAAATGTATATTGAAGTGAAATGTATAAATATTAGAATTTTCAAGGACAGATGAAGTGTCTATTGCGTACATAGAGCTGTATTTGTGAGCTGCAGCTGTAGGAAGCTGTAACTTTCAATTTTTACATAAGTGTTCGGTCGAAATAGTTGTACCTTTCAGGAATTGTAATTTGAAAAGAAAAATTAATTAAATTGGAAAGTAGCTTTCAAAAGGTCCTGGTGTATCTTCTGATTATAGAGCTTTTGGAGCTGTAATTCACAACTAAAATCTTTAAAAGGTAGTGTACATAACGAGAGTATTGTTTTAATATAAAATCTAGAGCTCATCAAAACTCCCAAAACTTATTAAAGATACATGCAAACATACCCCGAGTAGTATATTGTACTTAGGGGTGGGAATAGGACGGCCCGCCCCACAGGGGCCTACGGCCTGACCCGACCTTTTTACGAAAGAGGCTAGGCACAGATATTCTCAAATGCCTTTCTAACTAAATAGGCCTAGGCCCGGCCTCATAAAAAAGCTTATTTGGCCTATAAGGCTGGCCTGTTTAACCTTTTAATATAATTTTTTTTTTTATAATTTAATGATATATTTATTGTTAATATTTATTAATTATTTATTTAATATTTAAATATGCTTAAATAAATTTTTAAAAGGCTTAAAGTCTGTTCTATTTAAGTAAAAATGCCAGGCTTAGGCCTATAAACAAAGCCTATCAAAGGCTATAGGTCAGACTCAGGCCTTGCTAAAATTAAAAAGGCATTCAAGGCCAAGCCTGGTCTGGCCTGACCAATTTTCAGCCCTAATTGTACTTCAATAGTACTCCAAATTATGCTCACTGTTTTTGGGCTTCCTGGATATTGGCTCACTTTAAGCCACCTACGGTCCAGAGTCCAGACCTTCCATATTTAATTGGATCAAAGCCCAATAATCACTTCTATAATGGGATATTGGGTTGTGGATTTGAATCTTTCCACTCTAACTGGGATTGGTGGGTTTCTCGTGTTTTTCTTTTTTTTCTTTTTTTGTTTTTTATTTTTTATATATATATATATATTTTTTGGGCTAAACTTTTTTAAATTATTTTCATACTAGAAAACCTTTTTTTTCTGAATATATTTGTTTTTAGTTTGTTTCTTTTGCTTATTTATTTATTTCGTAAAGTACTTGTATGCCTTTGTGTAGTACAACTCGTTTGCCCCAGCTACGCGTGAGTATATTAATTATTTGTTAGTTTAATTAAATAAGAAATACTTTTAATAAAAAAATATAAATATAAAAAAATTATCATAAAAAATTTATATTTACAGAAATTTTTGAATATAATTTATAAACGATGAGGTATCCATTATCATGACCATATTTACAAAAAGTACTTCAATCAATCAAATATATCAACGAGTTTGGATTTGACACAAGTTAATGGTACTATGGTTGTGAATTAGTTATAAATAATTAATGATGGTGAATTAGTTATAAATAATACGAATAGTTAATAATTCAAACACATTAAAAAATAGATATGGAGTATCATTGTAGCGGTTAATAATTTTGCTTTCAGTTATTTTATAATTTGAATTATTTGAATTCATAATTTTTTGAATTTTTGAATTTTTTTAAAAAATATTTATGGAAGATATATTAGTGCTGATTTTAAGAAGAAAATATCATTTCAAGAAAATTATAAAAAACCTTATAGATTTCTTGATAATAATCTTCTTTCTATACATTTTGAAAAAATATGATCCAGAAATTTTTTATTTTTTTTAATTATAATCGTTCGATTTGAAAGGTTACATTCGCATAATTGTCACTATAAGAAGAAAAAAAAATAGTGAATTGAGACATTGTTGAATTTATCTAATCACGCAATTTTAGAATATCAAATCTTTATAATTTTTTTTATACGCAATTTGAGTTATTAATAGTTAATAAAATGTGTATTAGATTGCATGAAATATAGAAATTTAACAAATAATAATAAATGGATTTAATATTTTTTTAAATATTATAGTTTAAATATTAAATGAAAAAATATTATTGGCCATTTAGAATATGTGACAAAAGGATTTTTTTAAATGATAAAAGATAATATTTCCTTTATAAGTTCATTTTTCAAAAAATATTTTGGGATGCTTGGAGATTGACTAGTGGATATATTTTGCTCCAAACATTTCCTTTATGTGTTTATAGTTATTATATAGATATAGATATGTAACTCCTGCTTAGATAGAGTATACTTTTTTCTTGGTAAATATTGACACCAGTGTGTCGGCAAAGATGTGTGGGAGGCCAAACCACACAAATTACAAATGGATAAAGTAGAGAGATAGGGGTCGGGTGGGAATTGAAACCCCAACATATGATTGGAAGGTAGAGAACATGACCACTTGAGTCAAGTCCTATTCCCCGATAGAGTATACTTTTTATATTATAGTATATATATATATATAGAAAAATTTGTACGGGTATTGTATCAATATTTTTTTTTGGTTTAATAAACTTTGATATTTACATTTCGGCAAAGATGTGTACCAATATTCCCTTATTTGCCCATACCCGATTATTCATAAAAAAAGATGTGTAACAATATTTTATTGAATTTTTTTTGAATTGATTGAGAACTTCTCATATATATTTTTGGTAATATATATCTTTTTCATATATTTGATTTGCAGTCTTATTATTAAAAATTCACTTTTCTGAACTCTATTTATAACTATTAATATCTTAAAATTTATATAGATCAAAATTTTAAATATTACATAATTATATCAACAGATATTTATTAAAATTACTCAATAAAATGAAAAACAAATGTAAAAAAATGGAGAAAGTAAATTGATTAAACCAAAATAAATAATAAAATCAAAGCAAACTATGAAGATGTAATCAGGCCCACAGAATGGGCCCTAATTGGAGATAGCTTAGGTATTACGCACCGTATCTTTTTTGAAAAATTAAAAATATATTCTGATATCTGACGGTTCCAATTTCCACTAAACGGGCCTGAAAAACTTTCCACTAGAACAACGTCGCTGCCGTCTTTTTTCGTTAAAAACCAAAACTCCAATCCCCACCGTCCATGAGGCTGAGTCCATCTTAGCCGTTGCTTTCAGCCCCTTGTTTCTGGTGAACCCCTCAAATAAATAGGTGCACAGCAGGAGTGACAGAGGTAGAGAGGCGATCGAATCAGCGCGGTGTCTCAGTCTAGGCGAATCCATTCCAAGGCTTGAATCCGGTACTTAGCGTTTCGTAGTCGCTATGTCGAGCGCGGAGGACGACAAGAAGCCCGCTGATGCGTCGGCGCACATCAATCTGAAAGTCAAGGGACAGGTCGATTACTCCATTCCTTTTCGTTCTATAAAATCCGTTTGTTTGCCATGCGACTTTATGTGTTATCTTCTCCGTTCGCGTTTGCTTGCGGGTATTTGTTAGAACCAGTTTGATTCCAGAATTTCTTTTGGTAGGGTTTCGGAGTGACTTGTTACTTGCTAGGGTTTCCCCTTTTTTGTGGCTGATTTATGCAATAAGAATTTCCTTTTTTCCTTTTTGTTATTTTATAAAAATTCCAGCGCTACTGAGAGTATTTATTATGTTTGTTTAGAGATTTCATACACTTCCTTTGTATATTACTATTAATTGTAATGGGAATGTAGTATACGAAGTTGTGCTGTATTGAAAGCTTATATTAATGATTTTCTACACATCCTGGGCTCTGTGATTATTGCATTTATAGTTCGGAAATTAGGTTTTGAAAAGTATATATATATTTTCCCTACCGAATTTCCCTTTCTTTTGGTTTTGGATTTTGACATTGGTTTTGAAGGTTTCTTTGTACATTTTTTAAATTTATTTGTCTTCTAGCCTTGTAACTAAGGAATTGCCATAATTTTGTTGCCTGATCAAATTGATTTAGGCTTTATGCTTTAGTGTGTTAATCTGGATGTACAAGGACTGATCAAACTGATTTCTATGTTATTCCTTTGCTTGGGTATCCAGCACTGCAAACTGGATGCAAATTTTATTTCAAAAAACATACTTTTTCTGAAAAAATATGCTTTTTCCCCACCACAAATAATGCTATGTTAGTTTATAATGATGTGTAAGCCAGTAAAAATACACCATGGTTGGATGTAAGAACTGCCGTTGAAATTATTTAACAAATATGTACAATGTGAATATCCTTTTATAGATCCACCATTTACCAAAAAAATTTAACACTATCTGTTGTCTATGTAATCCTCCGTTCATCAATGAATAATGTCTTTTTCTCCCATATTTTCTTTGGTCCTCTTACTCTGCTATTTCTCTTGAATCTTTTTTAGTTCTACTCGACACTTGGGTGACATTTTATTGAGAAGTATGCAGGTAGATGGTCTTAATGGAGTGGTGTGTTATCAACAGCATAGCCATTGATCTTTCATTTTGCATATTTTGGTCATTTTCAGACAATGCTCTCATTCTATTGTTTCTCTGCCCATCTTGAAGTGCAGTATCAGTTTCTATATGGTCCAGAATGAAGCCTTTATCTTGTAGAATCATTTTGTCCTGTTCACTTACAAATTATGGCATCTGGCTTATGTATATAGGGGTTTAGAGGATGCTATTTGCAATAGCTGCCCTATTATGAAAATCACCATATGAAATTTTGAATCCTATTGAAGACTTACTTCTGAGTAACTTGTAAATTGATTGCTTCTTTTAGGATGGAAATGAAGTGTTTTTCAGGATCAAGAGAAGCACACAACTGAAGAAGCTGATGAACGCTTACTGTGACCGGCAATCTGTTGATTTCAACTCAATTGCTTTTCTATTTGATGGGCGTCGTCTCCGAGGGGAACAAACTCCAGATGAGGTGGGTTTACATACATATGTACACATATGCACACACTGTTTCTCTCTCCAAAGCATGGAATATTAATATGGATGTTTCTACTTTCCAGTTGGAAATGGAGGATGGTGATGAGATAGATGCAATGCTCCATCAGACTGGTGGTGCAGCGACTGCTTAGACAAGAATTGAGATCATGGATTGCTAATCGTATTGTAATATATTGATCTATTGGAGTTAATGCATACACTCATCAGAGCGTTCTTGATACTCTTTTGACTAGTTCAGTGAGTTTTATGAACCTATTGTGAATTGTGATATGATGAATGGTGCACATCCGTGGCTTTGCTAATATTATTGCGCTTCTGTTATCAATCTTTATTTTATTAATTGCAATTGGTGCTCTGCCCAAATATTCAATCTCCACTGGGGCAGTTGGTGGTGAGATTGAAGTTGCATCATTCTATGGGTTGAGTGGTGCTTGCTTTGCCCTGGTAGAGTTGTAGTTGATTGAAATTATTGGTTGAATTGATATATTTGAATGAATGGTATGTCTGTTATCTGGGAATTGGGATGCAAATCAAGGTGGGGTGATTGTTTGGGAAACAAGTTTAGTAGATGCCATGCCAATGTTCATTGATATTTATTTATTTATTTAATTTCATTTTTATATACTTTTTTTTTTTCTCTGTATATGCTTTCCTCTTGATATGAATCTACTGAATGTTTATCGAGTTGTTTTTACAAAAGAATATTTATTTGTACCTTTTGTGCCATAGAGATTTATATATGGATCTATTTTGTGCCACATGGAAGATTTAGATATTAACAAGTACAGTATCTAACTTGTACGCTATAATTACAGATTGATTTAGGTTTGAGTTTATTTTTTCTCTTAATCAACTTCTCAATATTGCTTCGCGGAAAAAAGAGAGGAAAAAAAAAATTCTCAATATTGAGATCAGGCTAACAATAGTATAACAAACAGTACCGAGAAGTTGGGAAGTACAGCCCGAGCAAAGTGGTGCCCGTCCCTTCATTTGAGTACCAAGAAAATCTCTCATCCGCTTTATAACTAAATAAATTAAAGGAAGGTGCTCAAACTGACTACGTAATCAATCTTTAGCACATGTATCAAAATTCTATATAAGGTTTGTACCCCAAAAAAACTTCAATAACAGGTTTACCTAATGAAATCAAATATGAATGGAAGAGAAATATATAGAAACCATTTAAGGTAAAGGAATCATGAACATCATCCATGACTAATAAAGGGAAATGCATGCTCTTTAAACCTTTCACGCCATAATTTCTGCAATTGATGACAACTGACCAGAAAGAAAATAATGAGAAAAACAGAGAATTAATTAGCCCCTTTGTTCCTAAATCCACCCTTTCCTACTTGGGAACAGTGATAATTATCCAATAAATGCACATGAAACATCAAAATTACACATTCGTCTCCATTCACTTCACCAGATAATGAATCAATCCATGTTTCTTCCTAAACAACTGGAACCTCAGCTAAAAAAATCATATACTGTCATGTATATAAATAAGGTCATAATCAAATATTAGGATGCGGGGAAAAAGAAAAAAAGCAAGAGGGAGAGGGAGAGGGAGATGCGAATTGCGCAATACCATCAGAAACTTGGACAAAATTTATGATGACCAAAATGCAGCAATGGCAATGCAGTGCTTCAGTATTATTATTCCTACTATCACTCATTTCCTCCTTCCCATTTACCCAATCCTTTAACTACAGTGACGCCCTCTCCAAGAGCCTCCTCTACTTTGAGGCGCAGCGCTCAGGCCGCCTCCCCTATAACCAGAGGCTCACATGGCGCCACCACTCAGGACTCACTGATGGCCTTGAACAAGGGGTTTGTTATGCCCCTGCCCCCTTTATTCAGTCATTGACTCATTCTTTGTCTCATCTCATGGTCTGGCTCTGTAATGTGATACTGTCATTATTGTGGTGTCTGAATGCATGTGTGTGCAGGTGGACTTGGTTGGGGGATACTACGACGCAGGTGATAATGTGAAGTTTGGGCTGCCAATGGCATTTACTATCACACTATTGTCATGGAGTGTGATGGCATATCAGGATCAAATAGCAGCTGCTGGAGAATTTCAGCATGCCTTGGAAGCTATCAAATGGGGCACTGATTATTTCATCAAAGCTCACACTCATCCCCATGTTCTATGGGCTCAGGTAACCTTTCCTTTTCCCCCCAAACTCCTTCAATTCTACCATTTAGTAAAACTAAATGGAAGAATACCAAGAAAACTCACATGAACAGATACTCATTCTAGTTCCCCTTAAGCCTTACATTCACTCTCATGGTGGGAAGGAAGCCTTCAATATAAGCATGTTTATGTCTTATCAATGTCGTTGGACAAACTCTTCCTAATTTTAACTCTCATACAAGGTTATTATAGTTAATTTCACTTCTATAGAAACATCTATATTAAAAAAATATATATCTAACCAAATCCTCTAAAATGAACATAAACCTCAGCTATTTGGGCCATGTTTGTGGAAAACATATTATGCTTATTGTATAGTATTTGAAGGGCGTTGGTGTTACAAACAGGTTGGAGATGGTGAGACTGATCACCTTTGCTGGCAGAGGCCAGAGGACATGGCAACATCACGCCGAGCTTACAATCTAGACGAGGACAATCCTGGATCTGATGTGGCTGGAGAGACAGCAGCAGCCATGGCTGCTGCCTCCCTTGTGTTTAGAAAAACAAATCCACTTTACTCCAACCTTCTAGTACAGCATGCACAACAGGTAATCAGCTGTGCTAACATGGCCACCACATAGGAGACAAATAACACTTATTTTGATCATATTTTCACAAATTTAAGGCTTTCGGAACTTGTGTGTGCGCGCAGTTGTTTGAGTTTGGAGACAAGTTCAGAGGCATATATGACAATAGTATAGTAGAAGCAAAGGGATATTATACCTCTATTAGTGGATACCATGATGAGCTGCTATGGGCTGCTTTATGGCTGCATAAAGCCACCCAAAATATCAGTTATTTGAATTATGCCATTGAGAATGGGCAGTCCTTTGGTGGCACCACTTGGGCCATCACTGAATTCAGCTGGGATATCAAGTATGCTGGTCTACAACTCCTTGCTGCCATGGTAAAAAATCAGTAATACCTACATACAAACATCATATACTATTAAGCTAAACAATTCTAACTACAGTACCAATCTCGCAGCTGCCAACAGAAGGGAAAAACAGTGAACATAAGATGGTGCTCCAAGAATACAGATCAAATGCAGAGCACTACATCTGTGCTTGCCTGAACAAAATCAATGGGACTAATGTGAAACGCACCCCAGGAGGGTTAATGTACACCCGCCGATGGAACAACATGCAGTATGTTTCAAGTGCATTGTTGTTACTCACAGTATATTCAGATCATCTCCAATCCACCAACCAAGAACTCAGCTGCCCTATGGGGACGGTGGCATCTAATGAGATCCTCACCTTTGTCAAGTCACAGGTAGACTATATTTTGGGTAAAAATCCGATGGAGCTGAGCTACTTGGTTGGGTATGGACAGGCATATCCAATGAGGGTGCATCACAGGGGTGCATCCATGCCATCATACAAAGATTACAAGGAGTTTGTGGGCTGTATGCAGGGTTATCATAGCTGGTTCGTACGACATGCTCCAAACCTGCATGTTCTTGTTGGAGCTCTGGTTGGTGGCCCAGATATGAAGGATGAATTCAGGGACAGCAGGCGTAACTTTGCACAGACTGAGGCTTGCACTTACAACACAGCTCCACTGGTTGGGATTTTTGCTAAAGTGCATGCACTACAAAAGGATAGTTCTAATTCTACTGCTGCTCATATTTTCCCTCTGGATTCTTCCATATAAATGTATTCGCTATTTCCTTCAATTTTTTGGTTCGGAGAAGACCAATTTACGATCCAAGGCCAAAGATATTTTTATCAAGGAAGCACAGTGAAAGATATAGGGCAAGTTTAAAAACAGTAGCTGATTATGTGCTCCAAAAATCACACCTTTTGAGAAGCTTTTATGTTTCCCCTTTTGGGATGTAAAAAAATAAAACAAAAATCAAAGCCCATTTAAATGATGGTATTCAGGTCATCACACATTGATACTCTCAACAAGGAAAGCAACAACCATGAGAGAAGGTAGGTGTAGTTTCAACAGCTTTTAACTAGATTGGTTGCATGACGAAAGCACATTAAATTCAAGATGGATGAAAAGAAAATTGAAAAACTAGTACACTCTGGGAGTGCCACTTGGAACAAAGTCGATCAATTCTGTAATGATCAATTCAGAGGAGATAGAACATTGATTTGAAATTGAAGTCCGTATGAACTTACTGCAAGAATAGTGCCGTTTGCGGGCACTAGTTTTTTCTTCTCTCCCACCTTCCAATTGAAGAATCGATCTAAAAATAAACAATTAACAATGAAATTCAAAAGGCTCGCAGCTGTAGGTGGAATTGATGAGAGACAGAGAAAGACAGCGCATCTACAGACGGTTACCGGCGGTCGGTGGTCGGCGGGGATTGACAGTACATGACAGTTGGACAGAGCTCAATTATCGCTAGACTGTGGGCCATAAGGGGCCCATAAATACGGGCCAAGGCCTTATTTATTTACTGAGACGACAAATTCCAACATGTTTATTTTGGGCTTAAAAACAAATAGTCCAAAAGGAAATTAATTAGTACAGTACTTAATTAATTTGCAGGTAAGAAACAACGGAACAAACACGCTAATTGGTCAATTTCTGCGTAACCCATTCCTTCGTTCATTCAAGTATTCAATCGTTACCACGTCTCGCCGGCCGTCAGCCGTCTGGTATCGTTATAGCTTTATAGCGGCGCTGCGCCTTTCGCCTTCCCCGAATCCTACCCAATTCCTTCAAATCTCAATTCCCAATCCCCCATCGATCTCCTCCTCTGCGTGCCGGTGAGCCGTTTTTCGTTTTTGTTCCTGAAATTCGATCCGGATCAATCTTATCCGATCCAGGGCCTAGGCCATGGCGCGTTTTGATACCGCTGCTGCTCTCCGTTCTTCGGTTGTACCTGCCAATCTGCCTCTCGTCTCCGCTTTACTCGCCTGCGCCATTGCTCAGTTTCTTAAGCCTCTTACAACCTGGTACTTTCTTCCATTTCATACCTGTTGTGGCTCCTGCTCTCCATTACATTCAATATTTAGCTATTTTCTTGCCATTTTGTGTACTGAAGATGGTTACGTGCTAAGAATTCTCAAGATTTGCTTTATTTTGTTATTTGAGTTGCTGATTTGTTGTCGATTATATTTTCAGCCTGGGAAAAGGGATCTCAATATATGTCACGCATTCACGCATGATGATTAATGTGGAATCTTAATAGTCTATTGAACTTTGGATTTGAGATGTATTAAACATAAATAGGAGGATAGACTGTTCTGAAAGTTAAGATTTTTTCATTGCAACATTATCAACAGAGAACTTCTTTAGTAAATTGTTGGTGAAGCATTTAAATTCGAGTGCATTTTTGCAATTTTCTGAGCAAATATTGACTGTTCGATAGACTTGAGACCTTAACAATGTGATGTCCTTATAAGCCACAAACCATGTATCTATTCCCGCTTGATCTCATAAACCAAGTATCTATTCCTGTTTGATCTTTCAATTTATCCCTTTAGACATGCAGGCTGAAGGATAAAAAATGGGATTCTAGTAAGATGCTCAGCTCAGGTGGAATGCCTTCATCGCATTCAGCGACAGTTACTGCACTTGCAACTGCAATTGGTTTGGAAGAGGGAATAGGATCTGCATCATTTTCCATTGCGGTGGTCTTGGCATGTGTTGTATGTACTTTCTAAACCAGGTTTTCTCCATTCTTCAAGTGATGCCGGCTTGTTAATGCAGTTCTAAGATATATTTTCTTCTCATTCCCATCAAATATGTTTTCTTCCTGGTTCCTAGGCTATTTGATTTTATACCTCTCTAGTGAAGCATGAAACATGTGAGAGAAAACAGAATACATTCTAGTCTATGACATGTTTACTTCTAGAGTATTAGACTGTTACCTTGTTGATTTCTAGTTTCATAGTTTTTCTGTTATTTGACACCCTTCACATGATATTTGCTACTCTCTTGTTTTCTATTCTTCAGTTAATAGTGTAATGTTATTTCCTAAAATAGTAATTTTCTTTTATAGTATATGTTTCCTTATCAATGGTTATGTTACATCACAGGTCATGTATGACGCTACTGGAATCAGACTGCATGCTGGTCGGCAAGCTGAGGTGAGTGTTCAATGACAATAAACATGTTATTGTAAGTGTCAGGTTATGGATAATCTCCTTTAACTGTTTAGTTTGATGTCTAGTTTTATATTGTTCTTTGTGACACTGTGGAGACATAAGTATTCCATGTGTTGGTTTTTAAATTTTGCTCTTATGTTTTTGGTTGCATACACAGTATGCACTAATTGCTTGACTTAAGCTAGTGCTTATTGATTCCTTGGTTTTATGCACTATGATATCTTTTGATATGCTTATTGCAGTTATTGAATCAAATTGTGTGTGAGTTGCCTCCTGAGCATCCTGTTGCAAATGTCAGACCACTTCGAGATTCTCTAGGCCACACTCCACTACAGGTATGATCCAACTGGACTGGATTGGTTGCATCATTTTATTATGTCCTCTTAGTTGACAGTTCTGCTTAATGTAAAATGGTCCTGACACAGTCCAATATTCTATTGTCACTCTATTGCTGATTTGCACTATTAAGCAGGTGCATTTTGATTCCCATGCCAACCATCTTTTCTCTTTGTACGTCTCCAATCTTCTGGATCATGTTGTTATTGATAGATCTTATCAAAGCCTCTTATTAGAGGCAAATAGCCTTAATTGTAAGAGGCTTTGATAAGATCTACTCCCTCCGTCCCATATTTATCTTCTTCGACACTGTAGATACGGAGTTTAAGAAAGTTGTATTTTATTATTTTCATGTGTACTTTTTGAGGGGTAAATTTGTCTCTTTTTGTCTTGTAGTGCAATTGTTATAAAATTAAGGATTGGTTTTTCCATAAATATATGGACATGTAGGGACATTTTAGTAAAAAAAAATTCCCTTTTTGGGATAGGAAGATAAATGTGGGACGTCCAAAAACGGAAAGTAAGAAGATAAATATGGGACGGAGGGAGTATTAAACAAGACCGTCATCTTCTTTTAAGGAATAAAAAAGAACGTCTTCTCCCACACTTTCGAGATTGCTCAGTGGAGAAGGCTTTTTGTTGTTTACTTGACCATGAATGTTTATTTTCTTTCATTATGTACAGTTCTAAAAAAGATTTGCATTTGTCCCTCTGCCACTTCAAATCCTCGCCTATGCACTTTGAACATGCTGTTGCCAATACCTACGAAAAATTGCGCTAGTCCTATTATATTTCTCTGATCCAATGTCTGCTGCTCATATTACAGGTTGCAGCAGGTGCCTTGCTGGGATGCTTGGTAGCTTTTCTCTTGAGAAGTTCTGCATATTAACAATTGAAAAAATGGATCAATTTTACGTAAAAATCAAAAGATAAAAGAAAAACCATGTGGAAGGGTAGGGGGTGGAAAGAAAAGATGCCTGGTTCAAAATGGAAAAGAGAAGAAAAGGATAGGTTGGTGATTGGTGTAAGGTAAGTGGAAGTGGTGATGGCAAAAATTAATGTCCCCAGTTGGGTGGTGATTTGGAGTAAACCCTGTAAAATATGTGGTCTCAAAATATTCTCAAATGTGTCTACTGTTAATGTTATACACTGCTCATATGGACCTTTGAGTTTTGCCAACATTTTGCGACTTTGATTCTCATATTAGTATTTTATGTATATGTATATATATTTCAAAATGCAACTGAGGGAGGAAGTATTGAGAGTTGGACAGAGTGATGCAAGTGAAAAGTAGCAATGAGGGTTGTTTCTTGAATGAACCTAATACACTGTGCACTTGCTCATCTTAATCATTCATCTCTATACACTGTGGTCAAAATGATTTTAACTGCATAATAATTGTATTAGTGTAGCAGCAGCAATTGTGGTGGTAGTGATGGGTGGGATTGATATTTGTAATGGTAACTTGTAAGAGGAAGAGCAATAGACAAGAGATGGAGAACCAGGGCAGGGCCAATTGGAAAAAAAAAAAAAGTGAAAAGCACTTTTGGAGTATAGGATGAGTCAAGAGATCAACGACATACAATAATAATGACCCACCAGGCCACAACCCACTTTATCTTTGTCCATCATTCCTTTTTTTTTTGCCTCCAATCGCCTCAGCTTTCACCATCCCTATTTTGCCTCATAACTATAACTATAAGCTACACAACTTCTATAGTTTGTGATAGCTTCGTCTCCCTCCCTTTGCCATCCCCTGTTTTCTCCAAATTATTATTTCATCCACTTGTTTTGTTTGATCCCATAATAATAAGGTTTTGTACATACTATTACGCAACAAATCGCATGTTTTAACCACTAATTGCTAAATCAATTAATAAAATCAAATGGATCATGCAAGATACTGAATTAGACATTGCAAATGGCGAGCGATGGGATCCCGCCCTTGGATGAATTCAATACAATCCCTGCATGAAAGGGAGGGAGAGGAGAGTGGGTATATATGACTTATGAAGGGTTAGGATCGAGATTCCCAATCTATTGGGGAATCCAGCTTGGTTTGCACATAGAAAGGACAAGAATGAATAATTTTACGTAACTGATCGAGTTTGGTTTAATGAGGAAATTATACAAAGGAAATGATTCATCAAAGGCTCTAATCCCATGTAATAAAAGGTATGCAGCTGTTGTGCACATTTATTTAGAAATTTTTAAAACATTTTGAATTGATTGATTCTTATTAATTGACATATTCTTATCTTCTTTGTATATTCAATAGCGTGCCAAAATAATTTTTAAAAAAAAATAAATAAAAAATAGCGTAATAAAACATTATTAAATTTCACGGAAGTTCAGCCCTCCATACTGTAATGCTTAACCAAAAAAGTCCCACGAGATATATAAAAGTCAATTTGAACATACAACAATATTGTAGTAATATATATGTGGATTACAACGAACTAATAAAAAATTTGGAATGTATACAGTTCAGGTAGAATTTGGTATGCAGAGATTTGCCCAACCAGATAGTAAATGTGTAGCCTCACATGTCAATTTTTTAACAAATTGGTTGAATTTAGAGCCCTCAATTTATGAATAATGGTTACCATTTTGCTTTCCTACTTGGCCACTTTCATATTCACCACATAAACAAGTCATGAAATAGATATACATGCATGCATTATGCATACATCCGGACAATAAGATAGATCCTCTTGTCATAAGTACAATAAATTTGTTCCTAACATATAGTAGTAATTGAATTTGAGTTGAGAGAATTGTAATGAGCTCGAGAGTTTGATAATCCCTCCATTATTAATGGTAGAGGTGATCAGGTAACTAATATTGCATTTAAATAATGGTAGAGATGATTAGGTGACTGACAACGCATTTAGATGGATTTTTTTGGCGTAGGCATTTAGATGGATTTGAATTGTAGGAGTATTCATTTGTTAATTTTATTAATTTTTTTTTTTAAGAAAGGGAAGGAAATTTTACTCCCAATTCACAAACTCAACGAACAAGAACCTTGTGCCATTTAGTATCACCAGTAAAATAAACCCAAGTATGTGAACTTATATACACCACCATTTGCCTCCTCAGACATTGTTTTTTTTTAGGTGAATACTAGTATATCCCAAGTCTCAAGACCCAAGACTAATCGCTCAAAGATCAAGTGAACATTGAAGGACTCGTTGAGATTGAACAAACATTTATGCTATGTTTACTTGGTGTGATTAGATTAGATAGATTGTTTAATCCAACCTAATAGTATGCTCACTTAGAGTAAGTAGAGCCTTTGATTAATCAAGATCCATGATACTATGCTAAAAAATAAGGCGATAATAGTCACACTTATTTGGGTGAGATTAATTAATTAACTACATCCTTAAAATTGAAAACCCTTTGGAATAGTAAAGCTTGAGTAGCGTTTATTATTGGAAAATGAAGTGTTGTGGTGTCCACAGGACCAAAATATTGATCAAAATCTTAAAATTAAAAAATTACTCTATGAATGAATAGGGTAAAGTGAAAGTGTCACATTTGTGACAATAAAGAAGATGCTCCTTCTATATAAGGTCAGCACAGGTCCTTCCAAATGAAACTCACTTTTGCCATTTGAGGTTCCCAATTCATTCCTCTTTGTGTGTCCCTTCCCATCATCATTCTAAACATTTTTCCCCCCACAACACCACTTATTCTGATTCCCAACTCTCTTTTCACAGCCATTTCTCATCACCCCATCTCTTGAATTCCCAAAACAGCTTTTTCAACAGGCAGGCATACACAAGATCAAAGCTTGATTGAGTAAAAAGCTCACAATCCCATGAACAAGATGAAGAAATTCCATGAGAAATTGAAGGTTTTTGTAATAGTAGGGCTCCTCATCATAACCCCACTTGTGTCCACATCTCAATACCAGAGGTCTTCCAAATACCACCTAATGATCCACTTTATCCTCAACATCCTTATCATTGTTGTTGGTGCTGATGCTGGCCTCCTTTCCTTCTTCCTCCATTCCCCCCCTCCTGCTCCTAGTCATACTCCTACTGCCATTCAAAAAGCACCACAGCACCAAAAGCAGGATGATTCTATGGAGATCACCAAGGAAGATGATGGTGGTGATGATGATGATGATGAAGAAAAAGAAGATGATACTGATGTCCTTACTCCTCAATCAGACAATGGGGCTTCAGGGGATCATCACAAATCTGAGGACAAATCCCCTCCTTCAGATCATCGTCCCACCATATTCTTTATTCAAGAACCTGCTGATGATGTTGCTGGACATCCACAAGACATCAATAACAATTATGGAAGAGATGAAGAAAAAGAAGACGAAGACAATGGGGATTCAATTAGCGGTCAAGAATTGTACTACAAGGCTGAAACATTCATTGGGAATTTTTACAAGCAGCTCAAGATGCAGAGGGAACACTCTCGGAACAAACTCCATTCCCATGTCACTTTCTCTCTATCTTAAAAAAATAAAAATAAAAATCTATCTTTCTATTCGTATTCTACATTAAATTTCAGTTCAGCCCTTAATATTCTATTCTATCCAATCCAACCATCCTACATATATGTTCATATTGATTTCTTTATATTAAAGTCCTAATAGCAGCAGTCATACAACATTATTATACCATTTATAGGCTATAGCATGCAAATAGACAGATTTAGTTGTATTATCCCGGTGGTACAGACACTAATGATAGTGATATTAGTGGTTTTATGTATTTAAAATAAAGGGTTTCTTGTTGTCTTTTGTACATTATACTACCACATATGAGTACATTAATGGGAATATAATTTGGTAAATAGCCTGCATAATCACACATAAACACCAAAAAAAAAAATAATAATAATAAAAAAAAGAGCCAGCTTCTCTTGCCTTGAGAAAATATTCAGGTCCAATGGATCAATATTCTAATATCCAGTTCTTGGATATCTTCTAATTTCTAATACAGAATAGAATATCCTTATAAGAGACAACTGTAAAGCGTAGTATCCTTTTCCCAAATATTTTTGTGTTTGGTTGTGTTGTCTATATTGTCTGGTCAATTAGTGGCATCAAAGATAAAAAAAGAAAAAAAAAAAGTGAGGCTTTGAAAAGAAAAAGGAACAGGATAATATGAACTTCGATATCAACACTTTTAGCTAAAGAAGTTTGCCAAGAATATATTATTCTCTCCCACCAGCCCAACTAAATTCCGAATTTTGTAGCCTACCTATTATATAAACCATGAAGTTATCCACTAAGAAACAAAAAGCTCACAATGACAAAAGTAACTTGGAAAATTTGGGGAATGTTAAAAGAATTGGGAGGGATTGATGATAATGAATAAAATCCAAAGGAACCACTCCGATTTCAATACATGAATCAAATGCCTGCAAATGTATCTCAGGATAAATCCAGTAAATTGCTGAATTTCAAGAAATATTCAATTCCTGGATGTTAGATTACAGATGTAAGTAGATCAATGCATTACAGTCTGCAACCTAGCGTGGCAGCCGAGCCAGGCCGGTGAAATGGAGCCACAGATAATACCTGCTCATCACAACAGAGGAGTTCCCAGTTCTACGGCCACCACCATGGCTTTTCAAGCCGAGCAATCAGCAGCAGATGATAACAAAAATATATTGAATCCTGCAACTTAAAAATGATAAGCAAATTGAGGAAATGACCTTAAACAGTTGTGTGCGCACTCTTCTTTGGCAGCTAAAAGTAGGATAAGTTATTCTAATTCTTTCAATCTTGTCAGATACTAGACACAATGCTCTTTAACTATTGTGCATCACCAGTCATATAAATTAGAACTGGTAGGAAGAGCATTATAGAATCAACTCCGGTAGCAGCATTGCTTCGACCCCAAAACTACTTCAGAAGAGCATGCTGCATTTCTTTTCTTTTCTTTTTTTTATTTCAATTGATCATCAATTGCTCAAAATCCACCTCCTGGTGGCATGGACTGTGATTGCACATTGTGAAGCAATTGTTGTAACCACCGTCTCGTTGTTGGATCATCCTGAAACACAGGATCTACTGGTTTACTGAATTGACCACATTTGGAAAAGAATGCCTTTGCATCACAGAGCATGATCTGTTATAATATTATTTAGAACTTACACGAAGACAGTTATTAAAGGTTCCATCTCTAAGCGTCTCAGGCAGACAAAGTTTCAGGCCATAGCAGCCTCTGCATGAAACAATGCAATGTGATTGATCTGTGCTTATTATTGCAAAAAGAATTAATAAAAACAATCACATAACCAATCTCCACATGCAGCTAACCAGACAAACCTTGAATGATCTGACATACGAAGATAGCATCTGATGATGTGTTTCAATAGACGAATAGTAGGTTGTTCCGAAAGTGCTGCAACCATGTTTCCCAGCACTCCAGCAACAGCAAAGAACCGGTCAGCAGCAGTGCATATGTACTCTAAGCCCATTTCATCAAGCAGTATCTTCTGCACAATAAATGTTGCCACCTGCCAATGAAAATGTCTTTAGATTGAAGTTAACTAGACAACTAATTTAAATCAAGCTTAAATGACAACAAGAAATGACTAGTTATAAATAACCAATATTCCTCACTACATTTCTTTAACCACCATAAGTTAGACTTCCATTACTGTGACTAACAAGTATAACTACTGAAACCTTAACAAGGAACTAACAAAAACAATAAACATGATTCAGAAACAAAAAAATGCAAGGAAGGATCTTAACTGTCTTGGATAATTCATTCCCTATTTCCATTGTGCGTAGGCACAAGGGAATGATTTCAGTAGACAAAAGAAAACCAATAACTTCAGTCTCATCAACCTGGGAAGCGAAGAATGAAAGAAAGCCATGTCAGTTTCTGTTATTTAGGAATGCATTAAGAGAAAAGGAATATAAAATCCCCTTTAATTTCTGCCAAAGGATTACCTTGACCAAAGCACCTATGACACCTAAACTTGTAAGCCTCAGATACTCAAATGGCCTAGTTTTGCAGGTAGTATTAAGGAAAGGATGCAAGTAAAGAGGGATGTGAGCTGCAATAAGGCAAGTAGCAGAGAGGTTGAAGTTCATATAGCTGTAAGTTAATTCTCAAAAGAGTAGAAGGAACAACCAAGGAAATTACCATTCAGGAATAACATTCTTGTGTCCGGATGTGAGGCCACACACTGCAACAAATTTTAAACTATTTTAGTATACCATAGTTGTCGCAAATATTTTCCTTCTCCATATTTAATATTTTGGTTAATCCCTTTTACTACTTGCCCCTGCTAAAGAAATTGCTTTAGTGATACCACTAATTGCAACATATTACCATAGAATGAAATTAATTTAGCATATAAGTGAAGATAGAAGTGAAATGTAAACATCTAATTCCACAGAGTTATTTTCCAAATTTCATGTACTCATACACATTTTAATACTGACATTTCCTGATGATAAACAGATTTTTGCATCTTATTCCTTCTTCCGGTTCACATATGATGCAAAAATAGGGAATTGGCATGTTGGACGGAATTTATTTTAGAGCACTATAGAAATAAAAAAATTTACACAAAAATTTGGATCATAAATACCCTATAAATTGAATTAAGTACTTCCGAGGAAAATGAAGGAATGGTAATATGGAATACCTGAAGTAAAGCAAGTGCATTGCACACTCGGGTTGACTGTGCTGGAGTTAGATTAGGTGGAGATAATACTGGATAAATTGAGATAATTTCCTAGAGGAGATCAGGAGAATACAGACGTTGCATTAATCATACAAAAAGATCCCAACAACTAGGCCCCAAGGATAATTAGGAAACCAAATTCAAGAAGAAAGTCCTAAGAGATATACAAGCTATAATCAGAAAATGATCATTACGAACTTTCTGGATAAAGAAAAAATCAAATTCAACTGCACAACTTCCTCAATCCAAGAGAAACAAAGTTGGATGAATATGAGTTAAGTGCCAATAAGAATTGGATGAATAACCACAGTTGAAATACGATTAAGAAACTTCAGCAAGGAATACATGCTGTTATGGCAAAATAATGTAATAGGCGAATGGCATAGCCCGATACGAGGTCTTGGTGGAGACAGGCATGCAGTGCATGCCACAGAGCATGGCATACACATGCTATATATAAATACACAACTATGAAAACGAAAGAACAAAAATAAGACCGCTATCAACAAAATGTGCGAAAAGAACCTGAAGGAGAGCAGCAATGGTACCATAGGAGTGCCACAGCAATGGAGCTAAATCTTGAAACAGTTCACGCCTCTGTTAAGACAGAAACAAAACAGAGGATGAGACGTATGGCTAAGAATGGATATGCAAGCATGACTCTCACACTCAAGACTTTCCATCATTCGAAGCAGGTAATTCTCATCGGAAGAATGAGAATATTAGTATAATAGTATACTGCACTGCAGGCGAACTGGCCCTAGTCCACATATTAGTATAATAGTATACAAAACATAAGAAGGCAGTTCAATTACAGGCGGTGGGTTCTAGTAACTTGTAAGGTGGGTTAAAACTAGTCTAGTAATAAAATTCTTCGATTGCGTCTCTCCAGAAACCACAAGCTGGGCTCCTGGAGTGATCCCGAACGATGATGTTGGTTCATCTTCAAGTCATCCCAATTCCCTTTCTTTTTTTTTCTTTTTTTTTTTTTTGCGGTTGTTGCATGGAAGAAACGCGAGGGCCGAGGGGTATTTGTAAAGTGTAGTTGTGAATTTTAATGGGTGGGTACAAAAAAAGCGTCAGAGGGTGAGCAAGTTGATGATTGAGAAAGGAAGGAGTGAGGGAGAAGAGAGCAGTGGGAAACTGGAAAGCGTAGAAAAAAGAGGGGAGAAGGGAGGAGAGGAGAGGAGAGGAGCGGACCCTAGAGAGCTCGAGGAGAGCGGTCTCCCTGAGATCGGCGTTGCATAGATTAAGAACCAACTGCTCAGTAGATGGAATTCTTCTTCGTTCCTTAGCGACGGTGGCGGGTGAGTCGAGTGGCGGTGGCGGAAGATTTGGCACGTTCATCGTCCGTATGGAGGAGCACTAGTGGAATGATTTGAATACGTGTGTGTGTGTGTGTATTTATTTGGATATATCATATATAGAGGTTGGGGACTGGCCGACTGCGACTTCATTCAATGATTCGATCTTATTGCCAAAATAAGTGGGTTGTCACAAGGATCTTTTTCCAATTTAAGGAAGAAAAAAAAATCTGAAAACGAATAGAAGTATATTATTGAGGGATCTTATTTTGTATGTATATACTCCCTCCGTTTTTTAAAAGATTGAATATTTGAATAGTTGATACTATTTATTGAGTAATTTTGATTCTATTTTTTAATATAGTTATACTTCCTCCGTTTTTTTTGTTAGCTACTGTTGACTAATGGGTACTGTTCATTTATATACTTTGACTTAAAGTTTTCTCATGGTTATACAAGTTAAAATATAACCAAGTGTGATTTTGTTAGATTCGTCTCGTCTTGTAGATTTTAAATATCGAACATTTGGAATTTTTACATGTACCGAATTTGAATTATTAGTGGTTTAAAATGTGCATTGAACTGCATGCTGAGTGGGTCCGTAACTATCTTTAAAAAACGAAGGAAGTATAATACTTTCTCCGTTTCTTTAAAATTAAAACAAATGAATAGTACTTCTTATTTATTGAGTAATTTTGATCCAATTTTTTAACCCAGTTGTATAAGATAAAACATAGTCAAGTGAGATCTTATTGGATTCGTCTTATTGCGTAGTTTTAGAATATCAAGTTTTAAAATTTTTACTTTTACACAATTTGAGATATTAAGCGTTAAAATTGTGCATTGGATTACGTGATATACATAAATGTTTCAATTATTAAAAATCGGAGGGAGTATAAAATATAGTGTTAAATTCGTGTAGTCATATACTTCTTCTGTTTTCATCCATTTGCAACATTTATTCTACACATGCAATCCAATACACATTTTTAACAATGAATAACTTACGTAATAAAAATTATAAAAATTTGATATTATAAAACTACAAGAGTAACAAGATCTCATTTGATCTATATTTTTTCTTCTATAACTGTTATATAAATGTGAATCAAAGTTGAACAATGAATATTGTAAAAAAACCAAACATTTCACTTTTCACGGAAAACGGAGGTAGTAGATTTAGAATATAAAATTTTTGTAATTTTACTCTTATATAATTTGAGATATCAAGCGTTAAAAATATGTATTGGATTGCGAGACGGAGGAGTATATAATTGAAAATTGATAATTGTTGAGTTTTGTCATAGGACTAATCCAATCTAAAGAAAGAGCGGTGTTAACTCTTTATAAAAAATGAAAATGGAAATAGAGGCTTTACTCTATGGATTCGGATTCGGAGAAATAATTGTGTGATAATATACTCTTTCAATTTGTTAGTGGATCCGTTCACTCTCAAACATCCCTAATTAGAAAAATAAAATTTGGCTAGTGTAGAGGTTTGAAAGTTGAGTGTTAACAGTCAAGGATTCCCCCTCCCCGGCAATGCATTGGAATTTCGTCGTTTCCCCATCAGTCATGTCCTTCACCATTTACACAATATATTTAGTTAGACATATTACAATAAGATGTTTTATATTTATTCTACTTCCTCCGTTCCTAAATAAATGCTACGACCCACATTTCACGCAATCCAATACACGTTTTTAATCCGTAATAACTCAAATTCCATATAAGTAAAAATTATGAAAATTTGATATTCTAAATCTATGCGATTAGACGAATCCAACAAGATCTCACTTGACTATATTTTATCTTATATAATTGTATTAAAAAGTCGAGTCAAAGCTACTTAATGAACAGTAACAAAAGTCAAAATGTGCCATTTAAAAAGGAACGGAGGAAGTATTATTAAACACCATTAAATAAAATTATGTTGGAGGACATAAATTGATTTAATAATGATTGATGTTAAACTTAGCAGAGAGAAGGCTGTGGTTCACTTTAATTTTCAAATTTCTTAATCAAAGAATTTGAATCCCATAAATCCATCATCTTCTCTTATAATATATATATATATATATATATATTACATTTATAAAATTTAATATAAATAATTCATCAAACTACTTTAATTTTGAATAATTTGGAAAATTCTCTTTTTAATTGAGATATGTGAATAATGATAGTATATAGTAGTATAGTACTACTATATTTTATTTTATTTTTATTTTTAAATCCAAGAATGATGATATACTAACACGGAAAATTCCAAATTATAATTAAAACAAAAATGTTCACCCAAGAACACTCTTCCATCTACACTTTGCCGGCCTACTATAATTTCACAACACTGGAAAGTAAATATGTAAGCATTTGGTAACAACTTGGACAACTTCGCCGCTGGTGTCTGATCTCTTGCTAGCTCTCCTCAGCAGGGAAACAAATCCAAACTGAAGACAACCCAAAGCCAAGGGCTCTTGCTGGCTCTTCACGGTTTCGATTATGAAACAGTGAGCTGCAGTAACTAACTTGTGGAGTTCGCATTTTACAAGAGTTCCAGTCTGAATCTGATAATCATGCATGTGTAGGAATCTGCCTATAGAGCTATTTACACTCTAAGAATCCGCAATAATTTGTAGACCTGCAAGAGACAAGAGTATCCTAATAACTTGTGACACCAATTATGAAACATTTTATTCTTGTTAAAGAATGGACAGGAGGTTCAAATCCAGAACCAATAAATTCAGAATTGACAAGAGTTGACAATATAATCATGTGTATCCATGGTTCTGATATCATGTTAAATAATTGACCAGAAGTTCCAACCTAAAACCAATTGACAATAGTTACAATAGCTTCTATCCATATAAATCAGTGGGATTCTTCTATCCATATAAATCAGAGGAATCCCACTCAATAACTAACGTGAGACACTCATTCTTCTCTCGAAATTTTACACTGCATTTCAAATCTCATGCGACTATCAATGGAAAGAAGTCAATGCTTAAATCTTTGAAAAGTGCACTAACCTGAGCAGTTCTACTTGGTAGCAACACCTCCAAGCAATATCTGGTACCATCGACCCTGAGTAATTGCAGCAAAGTAAGACGCCATTAAACCATATTAAAGGCATACGAGCCTATTTATCTGAAGTTTCCTTGTAAAATTAAACCACTCACTTTCTGCTAACAGTTTGTTTAGTGTATTTGTCCCGGTGGATTAAACCTTGGCCACCATAAATCTGTTCGTCGGTGTTCAATATAATCTGTGCCAGTAATTTAAAGATAAGGTGTAAATGACCACCCACAGAATAACAGATTCAAAGTGAAAAAAATTGTTAGCATTCATGGCGATGACAATAAACCATAACTCAGAAACCTCAGTGGCATGTGCCATGAGGGGGTTAAATCAGCCACAAATATAAACAAGAAGTATTTTTAAAACAGTATAAATTGTTCTTGCTGTGTTTGATAGATGCAGGCATTGCGCACACCCCATCACTGATGATAAAACAGAGTGTCACAGGTATCGGAATGGAGAGATATATCAATACAGCATTAGATACTTACTTCATATTCTCCAGCTTCTTCAACACCTATACTGTATTTTTCATATGAATCCGTGGGATGAAAGTTGAAGACAAAGAGAAAAGGACCTCGTAAATAAGATATCACCTGATCCACAAAGGGGTATATTAGTTTATTAGATTTTTCAGAAAGAATAACTCACGTGTTGGAAAGAACAAATTTTACCATAGTATTGTCATTGACATGGTGAATATTAGGAATGCCCCTCCGACCTCTTTCAAGTACTTTATCATCTGCATCCAGTTTCATCATATCCTGAAAGTAACAATGGTCAGCATCATGAAATTTGATGTATAGCAATTGTGTAATCATATTGAAGAAAATACAAAAACAATGAAATGTAATGTACACTAAATGACATTGAATTAACAGCACTAGCACAATTAGTATTTCCAACTAACCTTGTCAAAAGCAAACAATTTCTTGTGTAAATCATCATCCAACAAATCCCACCGTCGGTTAGCAAGTGAAAATGAAAATTTGTTACTTGTCATTGGGAACTCCACCCTCTAGTGCAAAAGGTAAAAACAATTAAAAGAAGCAATAATCATTAAATGATGAGAGGTTTAATTACATAAGTTCCACACAAATGAGTTTCACCTCAGGATGCCCAAATTCATTGCCCATAAAATTGAGGTATGCCCGACCTCCAATTGTAAAAGTAATTAACCGGATCATCTGCAATATGCCAATATCAACTAATCAAATATGAAGTTGCTCATCATATGGACCATCTCTACCAATATCATATCATATATATGCATATATAGATGTTATAATCATTTTATTCATTATTCAAAAATATAGAAAAACATATTCTCTCTCTCAATTCTGTACAACAACAAGGGAATAAGATAAAATACAGAAGAGCATCTAGAAAAGTAGAAGGCTAATTTCTGGAGGTAGTTCAGTTTCTATATGACAAACTAATTGAGACCGGCATCATTTACCTTATGCAATGAGCAACCCCTAAGCAAAGTCTTTTCAGTGCTTGCAGAACCAAAGAGTATCTCCGCAAATGATCTGCCACCTGAAATGGACTGATGGCCAAGGAAACGATACATATTATACTTTCTCAATCCCATGGTGACCTGTTGAAATACGGTCATCTTTGACAAGAATAGTTCTGCGGGAGGCAGGAGGTAAATGTAGAAGCATGAAGAGATAAATCATATTTGGTTATACAGAGATAATAGTGATGCACCTGATTGTGATTTTCCGCATACAGAAGCATCTTATCTGCACTGTTTTTGTTTGTGATCAACGTGCTTACAAGCTAGAAACAGGCAAGAATTAAAAAATTTCCAGCGAACAAGCATCCTCAACATTCAACAGTGGATAAGGAATCCAAAAAATTATGTGTTGCATGAAACAACCTTACTCATGCTCCATTCATGGTCTGGAACGTTCTCAATGAATGACAACCACAACTCTGCAGCTGAATGATTAACAAAATAATCAAATCCCAATCCCCCTTGTGAGGACGGCTCGCACAGTCCGGGATAAAGTGTGACCTGAGCAGTAAATGTGGCATTTTGAGATCACAAATGAAGGCTGTTTCTTCAAACTTTAAGGGCTTCCAGGTTTGCTTATGAAAACAAATGTTTTGTCATCTTACTTGATTCACCAGATGTCCAATGATAATATTGTAAGAATTATCACCATTAAGCAATTTAGGTTTTTGGTCAATCAAAACCAAGTACAAAAGATGGAAACACAAACAAACTGTCAGAGCCTAGTTTAACCGTAGCATAGCAATGCCATGAGAATGCATAGGATTTCAACAAAACTTAGCAGAACAAAATTTCAACTCAGCAAAATAAATCCAGGTCCAAACAAAATCAATTCCAAGATAGTGTGGAACTACACCACCAATTACTAGTTAATAATTTGCTATTCTTACTTAAAGAAAAATAAAATACCCTGCCTATAGGAATCAACTTGAAGGTAACAAATATAATATCATATTAACAGATCAAATTACTTGCACACTGCATACAGCAATCAATTACATATGTTCCATGTAAGTAGAGACTACAGAAATGCCAGCCACTGTGGTATCAAGAGAATAAAAAAACATAGAGCAATGAAATAAAAAATTACAGTTTAATAAGTAATGAGTGCAATAAATTTCTTACATCTTCAGCAATTGTCACTATATTAGGGTGAAGCGCATGCAATATCTCATTTGCTAATAAGAGATACAGTAAAGCATCCTTGTCAACATATTGATTACAGTACCTGAAACAGAAGAAGGTTACCAAGAAAATCCAAAAGGCAAAATAAAGTTTGGAGTAATTTCAGCTGATAATGATGGCAATCTCACTCAATTGTATTTGTAATCACAAAATCAGTTAATTTATTCATAGAAACCATTTATCATTGTGACAATTCTTCATCAAACATATTCATGTCAAGCCATCCGTTGAGCAAGGTGATACACAATGCACACAGAATTGAAACCTTAAAGTTACTCAGCACATTGTGCCTCTTTGATACTAAGTAGCAAGAAAAAGCCTTACTCATCCATATCACCAGTAAAAGTGGCAAATCCATTGTGTGTATACATCATCGATGACAGTGAATGGAAATAGAAGCCATCAATTTGGTACTCCACCATCCACCTGGAATATTACCGTGTTAGAAATCCAAAAAATAAGTAATACCTAATTGATGCTGATTTTATGAAACTTGAAGCACAGGAAACAGGAAAGACACTCTGATGAGAAATGAAAAGGAAGGTGTATACTGCACAGTTACCAATTTAAATTTGAAAGGAGGAAATGCAACACATCATGATCCCCATATTTAAACATTCTAGTGCCCCAAAATTTGTGATTGCCTCTTTTGCCTGGAAAAAACCAGAGGAAATTGGGTAAACCGATTAGAAAAAAATTCCAAAAAAAGAGGAATTGACATACTTCATAAAGCCTATCACATCCTTGTTTTCATGTCATTTTGGTCACATGAAACAATGGTTGATGCTGAAAACTAAATGCAAAGGTAAACACTTTTTATTTAATATTTTCCAGTGGACTGAAGGAGTAAACTACAACTCTCATCTTTACTATTGTTTATTTCATAATGTAAAGCAAATCATCACTTATCTATAATCATGAACAATTATGATTTGGATAATCAGGAATGGCGGTAATCAATCTGGTATACTTAGAATAATAGCTTTAAACTAGTCCACAATTATAGTTGTAATTCTGGAGCATCAGCAGTTCTTTTGTACAGAACCACAAATCCATAAATTACTTTTATTTAAAAAGGCAAAAAGGAAGATTGATGAAGTTCCTTTTTCACCTAATAGCATTTGAATTAAAATAGACTCCAACTGCATTCAACAGAAAGGGGGGGGGGGGCAGCACTACCACAAACTCTCTCCTTCAACCCAAAACCAGTTAGTTATGGGTAAAGCGGCCCTTGTCCCATATAAACAAAGGGGGAGGTCTACACCTTTAGCGATGTGGGATCTCAACACACCCACTCAAGATGATATTCATCTTGAAATCGAATCCCACATCTAGGATCAAGAACCATGGATAGAAGGTTCCAACCCAAACTCAATGGATAGTGTAGCTCCTATCTACATAGACAAGGGGGAATCCCACAATTCAACCGATGTGGGACATTTAACATCAATAACAGTGAATATAGAGCATCATAAATGATATCATGACACAACTAACTAAACAAGCAAGAAAGTTAGAAAAATATTACCGGGATGGAAGAAGCAATCATTTGCTCCGTCAAAACATGATAAACCAACCATTTCATCAGCTGCAGCATAAGAATGAACAATGTCTAAAAATACAAGTAGGCCATGTCCTGCACAAGTTAAATAGAATTTCAGGTTACAATACTTTGGCGATCAACCATGGAGATTGCATATATGACTAACAAAAGCTACGAAAAGTTGTGTCTATAATACTTAATAGCGGGGGGGAATCAATCTTGTTGAATCTTCAAGCAAAACAGTCCAACATCAGTCATAAAAGTAAAGAGCTGAGGTTTCGTTTGGGACCTAGTTTTGAGGATAAAAGTCATGGCTCATCCTTTGTGCAATGTTTTTTTTTTTAGTGCCAAAATTATATGTATGCATGCCTTCTTTATGTGTTTATATTCTATTATATAATAAATGGAATTCATAACGCATTCACCTCCAAATAGTGCTTTAGAGATCTAATCACCCAAAAGATATAAATTAAAGTACGAAAATAAATAATTGTAGGCTGCAGTAATTTCACTCGGAGATCAACATGGTACTACAGATCAATGCATGTGAGGCTGGAAAGTCTATACAATAGCATTGGCAATGATAAAGCGAGATTTAATTTTTGTCTGGAAGAAGACACCACGTGTCTTTTATTGACCTGTCTCTCTTCAAGAAAGGCCATCGAGAGTGACCGTATAAAACACGGAAACATGAAATGCACATTCAGAGATCCTCTGAATGTGCAGAGTCATTGTCAAGGTCAGTCAACATGTAATATATTCCCAGTTCAGTGAAGACGGTTCAAGCTTCTGCATTCCATGCATACATATCAAACCCTTCCAAGTAAGGGTGGCAATGTCAGACATGACGTAACGAACCAAACCTAACATGAAATTCACAAGTTAAGATTGACGCTTTATGGGTTCAGGTAAGCATTAGCTGAACTGATTTTAAGTTTTTGACCCAGAAAATTTTGGTCAGGTTGGGATCAGCCTGACTAACATTCATATTTTATTAAAAAGAAAAATATGTTAAGATAAATAGATAAAGTAAAAATATTTTCCCAAAAAGTTACTACCATAATTTCATTCTTTTCCAAGTTTTATCTCTCCCACCACCATTCATCTTTACTCATCCTCACTTTGTCTTTTTCTTTTTTGGTTACAAGTGACGCAAGAGCATTATGTGCTTCAGACACCAAATGTCACAAGCTAACACATTTTGAAGTACTACAATTGAATTCAAGTTTCTCTATATAATAAAACAATAAGCTGGCATTGAGGAAATTCAAAATTACCATGTGCTTCATCCACCAAATGTTTAAAGTCCTCAGGTGTGCCATAACGACTGCTAACAGCGTAAAAATTTGTCACCTGTAGAAGAGTTTAATCCTATAATTTGCAGAAAAGTGGAAGACGAGATAATAATCACAAAATATTAACACAGACACACAGTATAAGACATTAAAGAAGTTTACAACTCAAAGATCAGTAGTTGAAATAATTGGGGAGGTGATCCTTCAGCAAATTGAACAATGTTAGGGAAAGTAAGCATACCAGCCCACTCCAAAAGGAGAATGTTATTTAAGGTGCGGTAAGATTAATAGAGAAAACCAACATAGGTTGTGAATATTTGAGTTCATTGATTTGGGGATTCAATCAAATTTTGAATACATAACATGGGATTAATAAACAGGAATAAAGAAAATTCTCAAACCTTTACCTACACTGATAACACGTGAAGCAGAAATAGAAGAAAATCAACTGATAATTAACATATTTTAAGAAACTAAGTAGTAACACATCAAGCAAACTCGATTTTGCTAGAACAAGCAATTAAATGGTCCCAACTTATCTCAACCATCCAATGTGATGATCAAAATAAGTGGATCATTGATCAGCCAAGTTGCTTGTGTTTGAAGAGCAACATCAATGATTCCAGTGCTAGTGTGCTTTGACAGCTGGAAGGTAGGAAAAGAGTTCAAGCTTCAAATGGAAACAGCTGACAAGTGGGAGCTGCCACGGTTGGAGCAGGTGTCTTGGTTTGCAATGGCTGAGGCGATGAGGCATGTGAAGTTTTGGGCCAGATTTGGACTGCTCAGTCTCTTCAGAGAATAGAAATAGCAACAATTTATGGGTAACTGTAAATAACCCCAAATAGTTCCATGGGAGGCTCTAGTGAAGGTACTGCAAGGGGGATAGGGAGGAGGGAAAACGGGGCAGAGGCGGTGGGTGGTGCGGTGGAGATGGATGGAGGGTAGGTGGCTATGGTGGAGTAATGAAGAAGATAAAAATGCACACACACATTCTCTCTCTCTCTCTCTCTCTCTCTCTCTCTCTCTCTCTCCCAAAAAATTTATGTTCTTATTTTATTATTTTAAATGTTTATTAGTTACATATTTTTTCATTTAATGTGATATAATGGGTATTATCCTAAATTGATTTTCTAGCTATGCTTGCATTTTTCTTCCGGTATTTTTTAAAATTTGATTAAATTATGAATAAAAAAAATAACTTTACTATTATGGTATGCCTTTATATAGTCGAATTATATCACTTGAGTATTGAGCATGTACATTTTAAAATTTATTGCGGCATTATACTATTGACCAAATCAATTTCTTTCTTTCTTTCTTTTTATTTATTTTTTATTTTTTTCTTTTTTTGTTTTAACTAAAATTTGATTACATTTTAGAAGTTAAGGTCTGATTTATGCTAAGGAATATTCCATTATTTTTAATGAAAACTATTGAGGGGGTAAATTGATATGCTTAAGAAAAAGTTTAGGGGACATTTTGATTTTGGTTAAAATTTTGGAGGTTATAAGGTTCCTCAACAGGGATACTATTTAAATTTCACTTACTCTGTAGCCCACACTAGAATAATCCTTGTGTTCGAGAATTCCAATCAATTGGATTGCATTGTATCCCGCTTCCTTTACATGAGGTAGAACCTGATCAACATGATAGAGCAGTAACAAGTCAGTGCTCGGTGGGAAAGTAGAACATTCAAAGGAATCAGTGTTATGAGTGTGTCAGAAGCATTAAATTACCATCTCAGTGAACTCCCTGAAAGTAGCAACTCGAGAATCTTGTCCACTTATCCCAACATGGCATTCATATATGCGCAAAGTTTTTGGTTTTGGCGGATGATTATGCTTCCATCTATACGTGCTTTCAGGAGGTGGTTCCCAATGAACAGCAAAAGACTGGTTGCCATCTGCTTCTGCACGTTGATGACTCAAGGTCAAATAAGGTAATATAAACTGGATAGATTGATACCAGATGTGACTTTTATATGAAAAATAAAATAAAATAAAATAAAATGATTGAGATGAGTGTATAATGGATATTCACAAAAATATATCCTGATGGGGGTGGGGATGGAAATAAAAAGCCAACCACTCACGCAATTCCTGCCAGAAATATCATTGGGAGAAAATAGGAGAATACATGATCACAGATTGGATATTAGCAATTTTTCATTTCAAATAATCTGCATTTTCCAAATGAAAATGTGTACAAACTGTAAAGGCATAGAGGGGGCAATTTTAAGACATCACATGCAACATTAACATTTTGGTGACTTCCACACTCTCTTTCCTTTCCTTTTTTTTTATTATTATTTTATTTTTTTTGTAAAAAAGTGCCCCTCTCCCTTTAACTTTGTGATGCATTATGCTTTTCAATCACTCATCCACGGTCCACCCAACGTAGCTACAAATGGCATCGCCACATAATATCATTCCATGGTTGAACCAGAACCAACCTATATTTTGAAAAGATATTGAGCTTTGCAGTATTTGATTTAACTTTTTTTTATTGTATTTTTAACTTTGCAGTATTTGATTTAACTTTTTTTTATTGTATTTTTAACATGCACTACAAGGCCCTGAAATTGAAAGAAAGATGAATTGTGTTAACAAGCTAATTCATAATAGCATTCCAAAGGACAAAGCTATTGAGATTTACAGTATTTGATTTAACTTCATCTTTGATTGTATTTTTAACATGCACTACAAGGCCCTGAAATTGAAAGAGATGAATTTTGCTACCAAGCTAATTCATAATAGCATTCCAATAGACAAAGTAGCTGCAACTTATATAATTAAGAATTGCATATAAAGTCTTTCTACATCCCAACAAAAACCAACCAGCAGTCCAGCAAACTGCATAACACTCCAAAAGCCAAAGAAGGAACAACACAATTACATTCATAGAGCTAATATGATTTCAATCATTTTTGTCTAGCACCCAACTTGATATGTTAGATATCTTATAATGCAATAGGCCATCTGTTGGGAAAAAAAATGCTTTGAAACAACTGGTCACTCACTAATATATGAGCACTCAGAAGTCGGAATTAAACATCTATCAATAGAAAACACCTATATCATCAATAATTGCAAAGCTAAAGAAAGATGGTAAGGTAAGCAATAACTTGATTCTGAGCGCAAATGATCTCAGCCTTTTTTACTAGTGAATCAATTTTAATCAAAATCTCCAACAAGTACATCCCCAAACAGCAGTGGGTGAATGTTCACCCAAACAGTTTTACACCTAAAACAACATCATAGCTATAGTGCAACTCATAAGTCCTCCATTACTTTGGGAATAGAACAATATCAAACAGAATTTCTTATAAAGTTACATACTTACATAGAAGCATCAAGCATGTACAGGTGCAAGAGTGTGCATGGGCCATGGGTCAGGTAGTTTTGTGATTCTGTCACAACCTCATAATTAAATGGAGCAACATTTCTAAAGAGAAAAAAGAAAGCAATAATTGCCAAGGAAGCACAAAGTGACCTGGAATCACGTAGGTAGCCCAAGCAGGAACTCGCTCTAAAGGTCCCATTGGAGTATTAAAGTACACTCTATACTTGCTTCCATGTGGAATCCCAGGTTTATACTTTTTTAGCCATGTCTTTCTTCCTTTTCGAGTCTCCAACCAATAAGGTATAGGAGGCTCCTTATTTTTGAATTTTTCTTGCCAAGCAGGATCGGTTACAAACTGAAATTCTCCTTCTTTACCATCGTCAATCACATCACAAGGTGGTAAGTTGCTTGGTGGATCATCCTTGTGCTTCTCTTTCCAGGCCTTGTATCTTGTCTCCGGATCTGCTAATACTTCATCTTCTAATTCTTTCAATTCCTCTTCTGTTTGCGGCCCATTAGGCCCAAATATTTGTTCATACAACTTAGATGCAAGCTCATAGCGTGATTTTATGAATCGGTCTTCACCAGGTTCCCAGTATTCTTCATTTGCTTTCTTAAAAACTTCTTCAACTGTAACACCGCTGTCACCTTTGTCATAGTCATCAATGTAATTATACTGTTGAAAGTAGACTTCATCCGGTTCTTCTCCATCCCTTACTATATCCTCAAGGATTATAAACCAGTACCCATAATCGTCGTGACCAAAATGACCCTCCCTGGCAGCATTTTCCGTAGGTGACCATCCATTAAAATCTCCCACCAAAGAACAATAGCGGGCACCTGTCACCAGAATGTTAGGATATCTGAACTTCAAAATGGAGAGACAAAATACACTTCAGTTACTCAAGCAGTCAAGCACTAAGTTCTACTTGTACATCTCAAAATGTTATAATTCAAGTTTTCCTATGTGCCAACCATAATATGGTACTCCAACTCAAATATCATTCTACCAAACAGACACATGCTGCAAGAACAAAGTAATGCTACCCATATTATTTTAGCCTTCCATGTTCCAAAATGTAGGGGGAAAAGGGTTTTGGCTCTCTAGTAATACTATTAGCGAACAGTCTGACAAACAAAGAATTTCCTAACCTGGAGCCCATTCCATGTAATGCACACAATGTTGCACATCCCGATGCATGCCCATCATTTCAAACCTATGAAAACACAGACACGTAACGGTCAACACCCAAATTAAATAGTTTGAATCTACTCCAAACAGGCGTCTAGACTAGACCATTCCAAAATAAATTTGTTCCTGATTTCCTATTCAAGCAATCATTGTCATTTTGTCCAAAAAAAAAGGCCAGCATAATATGGGCAAGCAGTATATATAGTATCACTATAACTTTTACCAAATATTCAAGAAGTATCATAAAAAAGAGCAGAGTAACATCTGAAATCTGTTTACAAGGAATAAAAGTTTAGATAATAACCCGGAAGAAAAATCCCGAAGATCATAGAAACGGTTGTGAATCTCATCTTTCAAGTCCTTAAATGCTTTATGCCTGCAACAATTCCCTCCAACAATTATCAATAACTATAAAGTCACTGCAGAGGTACACAAGTAGTAGTTTATAACTACATTTACCTCTCGCGAAGGAACTGTGCAAACGCTTTACTGGTAATACCGTACTTGTCGAGAAATCCAACGGGGTCGATTCCATCAGGCCTCTGGGGCTTCTTACGTTGCGGCGGCCTCTGAGGTTGCTGGTTCTGCTGTTGCGATTGGTTGCTTTGGGCGGAGCATTTGCAGTGATAGGTGTTGTTGCGGCGGTAGAAAATTCGTCCGGCGGGATTGAGGGGAGAGCAAGGAACAAAAATGGGGTGAACGGATATCTGAGTTGGTTGCGTCAGAGAAATCATGGGGGCGTGCACGCTGCAGCTTGCAGCTTACTGATCACCTAAATGCCTAATGCCTCCCCGGGGTTTAACAAAACCTCTCCCTCCCTCCCTGTCGACTTATCCGTTTTACATATTTTCGTCATTCGTCTCGTCACTACAAAGCTACCTACGCTCTGCTTTTTGCGACAGTTTTGCTCATTTTATTTGGCTGGGCTGAACTGTAAACCCAATTTCCATCCATATATGGGCCTAACAATGTTGATCCATTTGAACGGTTCTCTTATTGGGCCTTGAGGCCCAAACTTGTTGATTGTTGTCAATGCGAGCCCTTCCCAGTTCCCAGATATGAGCAATGTGCAGGCTCGAAAGCTAGTTGTCATTTGTCAGTGCAACTCATCCCCAGGACCCATTGCCACTTCCACACAGATCCCATCAGCCATCACGTTGCATTTAAGTATACTCCTTAAAATACACACAGTAATATCATAAATAATTGATCCAATTGCAGCCTGAAGTCTACCTCCAGCAATTCTATCATCATCATCATTCATCAATTATTTGGGATACTACTCATTTTATTAGGAATGACAATACTACAACTTGATAATCGAGTTTGCATCGTTGGATTTGCAGTATAGCTAATTATTTTCGGCTGCCTACAAGAAGATGAAGCATCCGGGGAATGGACTAGGAATATTACTCAACTTCAGCTGGAAGAACAGCAGTAATACTACTAAAATTAGTAATGAAGAAGCACCCCGAACCACAGGCGGCACCACCGCCGTTGAGTGGGAGATGAGGCCTGGCGGAATGCTGGTTCAGAAAAGGGATTTCAGTTCTCCTCCCAATATATGCATCCGAGTCAACTACGGCAATCTCCGCTTCCAAATTCCTGCGAGTCCACATTCAACCTTCGGTAACTACTCTCCTCTAAATCTCACCAATTCAATCACAAACTCACAAGATGCTGCAGCTGCAGGACTTGGATCAAGTTTCCAACACATTAATAATATGCGTATATGTAGCATACAATGAGAAAACCAATTGTTTCCGTGTGTTTACTAAATCCATGATAACAAATTCCTCCCTCCCCTTGTTCGGATTATGGATTAGTGGAAGTATTTGGGAATGAATAGATTTCAAAATCTCCAATCCACCAATCCAAACATCGAGTGAATTTGGAATTTGACATTTGGGTGAATTAGGGGAACTGAAGAAGGTTCTGGTGGCGGAGACGGGGCTGAAGGCCAGCGAGCAGCGGCTGATATTCAGAGGGAAAGAGAGAGGGGACGGGGAGTATCTGGACCGGAGCGGCGTGAAGGAGCGGTCCAAGGTGACGTTAATGGAGGCTCCAGAGAGCAGAGAGAGGAAGCTTCTGGAGATGCACCGGAACGCCAAGATCCAGGCCCTTCATCGCCTCATCGACGCTGTTTCCGCCGAGGTCGATACGCTCGAGGACCAGGTCAGCTCATCTACTGCTCATTTAATATACTACTACTCCCTACACACCCACATGCCACGTGGCTACATTGCTGCTCCAAATTTGCAATACCACCACCAAATAATAAATCCAACTATTAGTAGTATTGATGGCTGTGTATAGGTTAGGGTAATAGAGAAATCAATTGCACATGGTGACAAAGTGGCGGAGCTGCACATCACTACCTTGACCCAAATGCTCATGACACAAGCTGTCAAACTAGATTCCATTACTATCCCTATTCTACCCCAACACCTTCACCTTGCTGCCTCTGCTAAAAAGGATTTACAGGTATACTAGTAGTAGTAGTAGTATTGTTTATGTACATACATAGTGTTGGTGTGGATATATAGTACTATATAAGAGGATGATAATTTATCACTTAACAGGGGAAGAGGATGCACATGTGTGTGGAAGCACTGGAAATGCTCCAGGCATTGAATGAAAGGAGAGGGAAGAAAGTGGTTGACACAGACAGAGTCACATTCACCACCAATTGGGCATCTTCTGGAGCTGAGCCTGCTGGACCTGGTTTGATACAATGGGACCACCTCTTTCATTCATGATTATATATACAGTAATGAAATAAGTATATAGTCTCCCTTTTGTGGATTCATTACTATATAAGTTGCAGCCTACAATTGATCCAAGTTTGGTTTCAATCTATGGACTTAGTTAATACTCCTAATCAGCATCATATAAGCATAAATCATCATTTCAAATTTGAATTCAAGTCTGTGAAGACTGTAGGGTTCTCTAGCTTTGAATAAATGAACAGCCCGGATCATCATCATCATTCATTTCAGCATTCTTGATTGAGTATGTGTGCTACTGTACATGTGTTTGTACAACAAAATCAAAATACCAATGTAATGCCACACCCACACTAGTGTTGTAATTGAAACCAGTAACAAAATCCACACAACTATTGTTTATGTCCCAAACTTAAATGTCCAAACTTCAACCTTACATCTTACCATCCTATCCATCATGCTACAACAGAATAAGCCTTTCCATTAAGCTCACCAATGCATTCTCCTTGATTCTTCTTGTGATCATTGTATTTCGCGCCCATTTTCCTCAACCACTCGACCATGTTTTCCAAGGCTACAATCTCCTCCTTCCCAACATCACAGCATTCCTTAAACCTCCGAACTCTCTCCAGGCTCACCACAGCTTTCCCCAACATTTCAGCCACGCCATTATGCAGCGATGTGTTCTCTTCTTGCACGCACTTGAGCTTTCTTTTCATCGACCGGTACCCTTCCAATGACCTCAATAACTGCTCCGAAAGCACCTTGTTCCTCTCCTTAAGGGCTTCATCACCACCGCTGCCGCGTTTCTTCTCACCAGCTGCATAATCCTGCACTTTTCTTAGCAGGGCCTCATTCTGCGCCTCGAGGTCACTAACAAGTTCCTCCATCCCACTCAATTCTCGCACCTTCTTTGAAAGCTCTGTAGCTATGATCTCCTTCTCTTTCCCCAAGCTACTGCACATTACTTGGAGCTTTTTTTGTGCAGTCAGGCTTGCGCTGAGCTCTCTTCTCAGCCTGTCATTCTCATCATCCCTTGTTAGGCAATGATCCTGATTAGGCTGGCTCGTGTCAGCGTTGTTTTCGGACATTGATCTATTGCCAAATGATCGGCATCCTTGGATCCTGCTTCGGACATTATCCAGGATGGTTAGCATCGTTGCCACTCTTAGCGTTCTCCGGCTGCTGCTGTCATTTCTTGTCTCTTTATTGCAGGCATGTTTGTGATCCTGTACTAGCTTCAACAGTAGTTTTATGTTTGCTGCCACCCCTGGTGATCATCGAAATTGAAACACATAAAACATACATGCTAGAATAATCTTCAGGAAATTGAAAAGAAATTGGAGAGAAATCGTGTAAACATGAATTATATAACTATAAATTAAACCCAGAAACTTATTAATGATCACCTTCCAAGGCCAAATCATCATGTCTCTGTTCTTCATCTGCTGCTGTGGGAGATGAATTACCACTAACTTGATTCATAGCTTTAATTCCCCAAAGAACAGCCAACAAAACAAGGAAAACCCCACCAGACAAGACAGAAAAATTATCGAATTGCTGAAGAATAATGATTACAATTACTTGATTTATATACTATGTAGGTAATGAAAGATGACGAGAAATCAGAACAGGTGGCAACAATTACAAGGAAAAGAGGCTACTTTTTGATTGTTTATTGTAAAGCATAACAAATAAAGTAAACATGGGTGAGTGAGTGATCCAAAGAAGATGGGCTGCTGCCTCTCTTACCGTTTCAAGTCAAAATAGAGAGAAATGTTCATCCAAAATGATAATACTAAACTATACTACTCTTGAAGATTGGGCAGGCACATATTCTGTTGATGACTAATTATCACTTTTTTAATTTTTTTTCTTTTTAATTACAGAAAATTGTGGTTTAAAAGTTTTGAGAAATTCTTTGTGGGGTTTGCCAATGAGGTTGGTGTGTAATTTGATTTTGACCTTGTGAGAAAATGGTGGCTTCACATGGCCAGCCCAACCATTCATATGTAAGTCATAAACTGCTAATCATGACTATTTATAACATGTACTCTCTCCGTTATCCATTTACATTTATAAAATTGATACTATTCGTACTTTGATTTAAAATTTTATCATAGTTATGCAAGTTAAAATATAGTCAAGTGGATCTTGTTAGATTCGTCTCGTCGAGTAGTTTTTAAATATCGAACTTTAGAATTTATACTTATAGCGAAATTGAGTTATAATTGTTTAAAATGCGCATTGAACTGCGTGCACAGTGGATCCAATTCAATACTTTAAAAACGGAGGGAGTATTATAGTATACTTCGTATAAAATTAAAGATAGAGACGTGTGCATAGAAATTTGAATTGAGATTATTGTTTTTTGTGTGATGAACTAGTATTCTACGTGCACAATGTGCGGATCGTTGATTGGTTATATAAATTAAATTTCATTTATTTTAAAATATTATTATTTAACTAAATTAGCGAATTCAAAATTTCAATTATCACTATTATTTTAGAAATGTTATAATTCAATATAACAATAAATAAAAAGTTAATATATAAAAAAAAAGTTAATATCTAAAAAAGTTAATATTTAAAAAATAAATAAACTAATACATGATAAAATAAATTAATCAACTTTATCAAATTATCAACTTGAATAAATTATATATCATCCTATCTTGGCCTAATTAAATAATTATTATTTAATCAATTGTATTATTTATATAAATTAAAAATACTATATTATTTACCAACAGCAGCTGGTCTGAGTGGATGGAAGCTCTAGTCTTGGGTCAATGTGGCCTGTGGATACCCTGGTATTCACAAAAAATACTATATTATTTAATAAATTGTACATACTTATAACAACTTTTTAAGTATTATCATGTGATAAATATTATTATTATTTGAATATATTATTTGTTAATATTCCTATTAATTTCACAGGCATGTATATATTTATTTTTATTATATATTAAAAAATTATTTTTTAAAATATTCATAAGTAATACTATTATTTAGTTAAGTAAATTATGAACATATATTATTTGTTAGTTTTTATATTATTTACCTAATCATGTGAAGTATATTTATTATTTAAAATAAATTTCTTAATTTTATAATTTAGTGAATGTTATTCCTTTAACTAGTATTCTTAGCCTTTCTTCACATTTTGCTCTCATTTTTAATTTGCAATTGTGTAAACAAAATTATGTAAAGTTATTAAACAACCTCCACACTTTAACCTTAAATTTTAAAATTGAAGGTGTGACCTAAAAGGAAAAAAATACCATCATATGTAATACTACCTCCATCTCACCATTTTTGTTACGGATGATTTTTTGGCACTATTCACCGTTTAACTTTGATTCAAATTTTTTTCATGGCTATGTAATGAAAAACATAGTCGAGTGAAATCTTATTAGTTTCGTCTAATCTTGTAGTTTTAGACAATCAATTTTTTATAACTTTTCTTTGTGCACAATTTAAGTTATTAACAGTTAAAAATGTGTATCGATATGCGTGTCGGAGACATCTATATCAAAACAATGAGACGGAGAAAGTATAACATACTCGAAGTGATGGTGACAGCCGAAAAAGATTACCTCTAAAAAGTAGAACGAGACGATGGGAAAACTTTCCCAAAACCTTCAAAATCCAACTCCATGTCAACCAAATACACCTAAAACTCCTTATATATACTACGAAAATACACCAAACAAACATCTAGACTATCTATAATCAAAATTCAAAATTACAAGAAAATATTTAAATTTTCTATCGAGATTAGGGGTTGAGGACTTTTCTTAGTGGTCAAGTCTCTCAACTCCCAACTTAGTTTGGGAATCGAATCCCCACCCGACCCTCTATCTATTTTATTTGTAATTTGTGTGGCATGTGCTTTATTACAAAAAAAAAAAAAAAAAAAATCTATCGAGATTAAAGATTAGGGCTTAGGGCCCAGACCCGATGAGAGGGATTTGGGCTACTCTACCGAGTTCAAATACAATGGGGGCCCACTTAAATGGCCCAAATTAAAGTGTCGTCTTGTCCGTGTACTGTGGTGTAAAATCCCTGATATACCCTTCCCTTTCCCGATTTATCGATTTCCATCACGGGGTTGGGTACTTGGGTAGCATTTGCTGTTCGGCATCGGGCCTTCTCGGGTTTAAATACATCACTCAGTACGGCTGAACTTCGCTGTTGTAAAGCTGCGACTCCATTTTCAGTTGAAGAAGCCTCGCCAAGCTCACGGAGCGCCGCGCAACATTCAATATGAGCATATGGAATTACGTGGTCACCGCTCACAAACCTACAAATGTCACTCATTCTTGCGTTGGAAATTTCACCGGTCCTCAGGACCTGAATCTCATTGTTGCGTGAGTCTGCTACACTATACGCCCTCTTAATCACATTTATCGACGATACAATGCCCACCCCTTTTGTTCCGTCCAGTATTCTATTTGTGTGTGCGCTCTGTGGTTTATCGGTTTATGTAGTTTCACAATTGTTTTGCATCGGGTAGCGGTTTTGAAATTCAACCGGACAAGGGCAGGGGCGCGCTCACAAATATTGTTAAACCTAGTCAGCTGTGTGTGTGTCTGAGAGCTTGAATCGTGTATTACTAATTTATTGTGATTTCTATTGTTAACCCTACGAATGAAGTATTGAACTCCATTTCTATGTATGTGGCGGGCATCATTTTTGATGATTACTCGTTTGAAGTTATTTGCAAGCCAGCATTAATTATATCATCTAAAGATTTTATGTACTTCTATATTTTTCTTTTGCTCTTGCCTTGCGCGTGTGTGTGTGTGTGTTATCAACCAGTTTCTTATTCAATAATTGCCATATAATTTTACAGGAAATGCACCCGCATAGAGGTTCATTTACTGACTCCTCAAGGGCTACAGGTACACGATCCATTATACTTAACACTTAGGTTTTCTAGCCTTCTATAATTTTCAAAACATTTAGATCAGTAGATTGTTGCTTTTAATGCTGATGATTAAAGATTCCAAGGTAAATGAGCTCTAGAATGTCTAATAGTTTAGTAGTTTAAATTTGATTTGAGATGCAAGAGTGGACAGTTCTCTTAATTTGAGTTAGGTGGATAACCCAATGATCTGGTATAGATTGTTGGCATCCTTTTTGATGCTGTCTTTCTGTGCACCAAGTTATATATGGTTTTCTATCAATAGATGATGTTGACATGTATAAGAATATAAGGTGCAAATTTCAATAACAAGATGAGGGAGATGCATGCAAAATTGAGTAGAAAGGATTAAACTATTCATCCAGCTGAAAACTTCTTTAAACTGTGCTTTTAACTTCAAGAGCGGAGGTTGGAAGTTGTGTGATTGTACTTATGGTTGTTGGAAGGGGCTTGCAACCCCAGATGCGGGTCAATACTTGCTGCCAGCCATTCCTAATAGCTTCACATCGAATTGATTTGCTATGGAGGTATGATGAAATTTAATATTTGTTCCGGTATTTGTAGGCTATGCTGGATGTACCAATATATGGAAGAATTGCTACCCTTGAGCTTTTCCGCCCTCATGTGAGTACAAACTTGCAAACCTGTGACTTTGGCATGTTACAAAGTAGCCCATTTGCCTTTGTCTCCATAAATATAAAAAGAAAACTGCATAATCTAAGACTTTGATTGACAGGGAGAACCTCAAGACCTCCTTTTCATTGCTACAGAAAGATATAAATTTTGTGTTTTACACTGGGATGCTGAAGCTGCCGAGGTTGTTACAAGGTCTGTTAAACTGCTTTATTATAAGTTTGAATATTTAACTCTTAGATACTTTGGTTCTTATGCGCATGACCTTTCTCTGTTTGTGACATATCGTTATACCTGTCTTTCATCAACAACATGAGTTGATGTTGTACAGTGTCCACAATATACTGTATACTTTGAAAATCCATGTAGTTTCATGACCATGATGATCTCCTCATGTTCAACTTTTTTTTTTTTTTTTTTTTTTTTTTTTTTTTTTTTTCTCTTTTGAAGTAAAGTTACTTAGAAAAATGCATACGAGGCCTGGGGATCAGTCTTTCCATTAATGTTATCTGATTGCTTGTTGTGATTATCAGCGTTGCACTCATCACTGCTTGTTACTAAAAGATTAATTGCTTTTTCGTGCTTTTTTTTTTTTTTTTTATTCCTACTACCACTGCAACAGGGCAATGGGGGATGTTTCAGATCGCATAGGCCGTCCAACAGATAATGGACAGGTGCTGGAGCGTTCTGGAAATATTATGATGACATATAGATTGCTAATTTGTTTGATAAGTTCCATGTGCTTATATTCTTTAGTTCTCTTTTCTGTAGATTGGTATCATAGATCCAGATTGCAGATTGATTGGACTTCATCTCTATGATGGGTTATTCAAGGTGTTTGGTCCTGATGCTGTCTTCTAATCATCATTTTGAATAAAGTCTTGGCTTCTTTTTGTCGTTGATATTTGAAAACATCGCAATATTATTTCCGGGTTGGTTTGAGCATTTATATTGATGTTTCTCAGGTCATTCCGTTTGATAACAAAGGCCAGCTCAAGGAGGCATTCAACATCAGGTAATAATACCTTGGCATGTTTCAGTCTTTCAAGTCTCCACAAGTGAAGAAGCTTTGTTGCTCCAAGAGAGAGTTATTTTATTTTATTGTTTACACTGCAATTTTTCCTTATCATGATTGAGAGAAATATCAAATTTAATTTTTATTCTTAGTTTGAGGTTTCTGCCTCTTTAATTGGCTAATGAAGTAAGATTTTGTCTTCAGTGTAGTTGCTGGTACAAGAAGGTGCTTCTGCATCTGTAATAAAATAAAATGAAACAAAATAAAAACTTAGCTTTGCTATTACCTGTCTTTATGTACTCAGTGCTGGTGCTTTTCATTTTGTCCGTAAATGTTTTACTCTTTAGCTTCACCTTCAAATTAGTTCATGGTCTGCATCTGTAAACTGTAAAGTTCCCATATGCATTTAGACTGAGGTATTCACCATATTATATGCAGCCCTGAATATATATATATATATATATATATATTTTTGTGTGTGATATATCATACTTTCCAATGATTCTGAAACAGACTGGTTTCTCTTGTTCTTTCTGCCTTACACACTGACATTTTATTTTATTTTATTTTTTTGGTTCAGGCTTGAAGAGCTTCAAGTTTTGGATATCAAATTTTTGTATGGCTGCCCGAGGCCAACCATTGTTGTACTTTACCAGGTACTTATTCACGTTTGCATATACTCACCCAATATTTGGAGCTTGCTTTCTTGTGTTTTTTTTTTCCCTTCCTCCTCTATGGAGGATCTTACATGCTTAAAACTATTTGCATTTTTCAAACGGTTTAAGCTAGTTCACAATTTCCTATGTAAAACATGAATACATTATTCAATAGTTGCTACATTATGCACTATTTATTAGTGACATCCCACTTGAGGTTTGTATTGTTGCGTGTCTTTTTTGTTCAAGCTTTGATTTCATACAGTATTGAAGTGTGGTAGCTTAAACTAAGCAATGTGGTATTTTGCCTGGCCATGTATGTCATACCTGATGGAGTTCTTAATTGCATGGACAAAAACATCTGCGCCTATGTTTTTATGTCGTTCATACTTCATACTCATGCTGTGGAATTATCATATGACTCATCATATAGCATTACCATCTTGATTGATAGGATAACAAAGATGCTCGTCATGTCAAAACTTATGAGGTCACGCTGAAGGATAAAGATTTTGTTGAGGGTCCATGGTCTCAAAACAATCTGGACAATGGGGCAGATTTGTTAATTCCTGTGCCACCTCCCTTATGCGGCGTCCTAATTATTGGTGAAGAAACTATTGTGTATTGCAGTGCCTCTGCTTTCAAAGCAATTCCGATTAGACCTGTAGGTGTATATTGCCCATCTAATGTCTATATAGTTCATTTAATCATAATACCTGACCATTGTTTGTGTTTTTATCTTCTAAAGTCTATCACAAGAGCTTATGGTAGGGTGGATGCCGATGGTTCTCGTTACTTACTTGGGGATCATAATGGACTTCTACACCTACTTGTGATAACCCATGAGAGGGAGAAGTGAGTTGACCATACGCTTGTTCATTTGAGAAAGGAAAGTAGGGATTTGAACCGTTTCACATTCCTAAATGATTTTCCATTTTAATCTTCCAGAGTAACTGGACTCAAAATTGAGCATCTGGGGGAAACATCAGTAGCATCATCAATTTCATATCTTGACAATGCTGTTGTATTTGTTGGATCCAGTTATGGAGATTCACAGGTTGGTAGAGCATACCATCCTCCCTAGTTTTTTTTAAATTTTATTTTTGGCTTCTTATCCCAGATCTTGCTATTTGAGCAGAAAAAAATATTTGAATTGTGAAAACTTAATGGTTTTCGTGTTTTCCCCATATATCTTGAGCACCATATTTGTCTTTGTGCATGAATATATGAAGTATTCCGAGCTTTGGCATTCTAGGTTATCATTTTCCTAGGAATCACTTGGCGGTGCCTTATAAATTAGCCAAATCAAGATAGCCCCTTCAATTCGCTTTGTCTTGCTGGATGTAAATAATATTGTTGAGGAATCACTTGTCATTACATGAGATGAAAGAATAATGCTATTTATCAAACCTGAATGAGCCGGTTCCACCTTGCATATATTTAACCTAACTAGGTTATTGTTCATTCGTCTAATCTTTATTCAGGTACTGTGTAGTTTATATAGATATAATCATCCATCTCTCATGATTAATCCAGCTCATAAAGTTAAATCTTCATCCGGATGCGAAAGGTTCTTATGTTGAAGTCCTTGAAAGATATGTCAATTTGGGGCCAATTGTTGATTTCTGTGTGGTTGACTTGGAGAGGCAAGGTCAAGGTCAGGTTGTAACTTGTTCTGGAGCCTACAAAGATGGTTCTCTCCGCATTGTTCGCAATGGAATTGGTATAAATGAACAGGTCTGGTATTCTTGGCCTCTATTATGATTATAATTCCTCGAATTCATTATCTGGATTTGTTTCATTCATTAAAAAAAATGTTCCATGTGATATTGTGATCATAGGCATCTGTAGAGCTTCAGGGTATCAAAGGGATGTGGTCATTGCGATCAGCTACTGAGGATCCATATGACACATTCTTAGTTGTAAGCTTCATTAGTGAGACTCGTATATTGGCAATGAACCTTGAGGATGAATTGGAGGAAACCGAGATAGAAGGTTTTTGTTCGAATGTCCAGACTCTATTTTGTCATGATGCTGTTTATGACCAGCTTGTGCAGGTATGGTTGTTTATTTGTTTAATGACATGTGAAATCCTTTATTCCGTTTCTAGCATACATCTTATTCAATGAGTTTTGTTGTTGTTGTGGTGATTTATCATGCTTCAATGCAAGAAGATTGTGCTAGTGATCAGTCACCTGATATTTTTTTTTTTTGCTGTAAAAGTAACTGGAGTTTTGTGATAGTCTAGTTTTGGTTTCTTGGCAAGTAATTCCGTAATTTTTCCATTGAGAAAAAGGACTTATTAATTAATAATTAGTGGCAATGTGGCATTCATCTTTGTTAGTTATTGAAGCTTTTGCATGTGCAGTGCAAGTTCATCTGAGATCTAATAAGCTTTTATAGTATATTGATGATCCCAATAATGAGCCTTTAAAGATCCAACCTCATCGATTAGATTCATTTTTTAAACATTTGAATTTTAATGCACCAAAAATTCTGGCATTCAGAACACTTGAAATCTTTTATATTTCTATAAGTACCAAAAATATTAGTTTGCTTCGTAGTTCTTTGATTCCTGTCTTGAGAGCTTGCTGGAAAATCCATGTAACATGTATTAAACATGTTACTACTGAGTTTTTATTAAGAGTGCTTATGTTTCCTGTTTTTGTTTCAATTTTTTTTTTAAAAAATATCTTTTTCATGGAGATTTAAGTGAAAATTTTGTTTTTAATCTACTCAGAAAGCTGATACGATTCTTCAGGGAAATGTTGTGTAAATTACATGTCACTATTTTGTTGTTAAGTCTTCCAACCAGAAATGTATCATGCAGGTAACTTCAAGCTCAGTCAGGTTAGTTAGTTCTACCTCTAGGGAACTTCGGCATGAATGGTTTGCACCAGCAGGGTATTCGGTCAATGTTGCCACAGCCAATGCAACTCAGGTATATATGTCTATGATTATTTTGAGCATCCATTTTCTTGGAAACGTAATTTTGGGTTTTCCATTAAACTGAACAAATAGAAGTTTGTTTATATGGAAATACATTATATCAATGCAAACATGATAAAAATTAATTCTAAAAATCCTAAATATGAATTCAAATACTGCGAAAGATAATTCCAACATAATTAACCCATATTTTAACACATTTACATGTAAGTTAATCACAGAGCCAGGTTCATCAATTTTAGTGGAAATGCTGTTTAGAAAGGATTTGTCAACATTACATTTTTTTGCCGGCCATGGTGCATGATCAAACTTAATGTAGCTCTTATTCCATGCAATATATATCTATAGTTTCATTAATTTTTTGTGCATTACTTTGGCAGGTTTTATTGGCTACTGGTGGTGGCCATCTGGTGTATATAGAAATTGGTGATGGAGTGTTGACAGAAGTTAAAAATACCCAGCTGGAGTATGACATCTCTTGCCTGGACATTAATCCAATAGGTGACAACCCTAATTATAGTCAACTTGCAGCTGTGGGAATGTGGACAGATATCAGTGTTAGGATCTTTTCACTTCCTGATTTAAATCTTATCACGAAGGAGCATTTGGGAGGAGAGATAATTCCTCGATCTGTACTTCTGTGTTCTTTTGAAGGAGTAAGTTTCATTCTTAATGTGGCATACTTTGTATTTACACACAGATTTATTATTTCCTGTGTGAATTTTTTCAATGGAGAAAATTTGATCCACTGGATCATATAGTTTTGTCAGTGCCCAGTATGAATGAGGAGTCTGGGGATATGGTTTTTTTTTTGGGTTGTGAAGGTGATGGGAAGGTTTTGAGATTTTCTTTCATTTACTACTTACAAGAAAGAATGTCTGATTTAGTGATATTTTTTATCATTTATGTTTGGTTGATATCTGCTTGAAATGTGCCTATTTTCCCATGCATACTTGATTTGTTATGCCAATTTTCTTTGTTTAAGCACGTTCTTGCTGCAGGCTGTTATGCCAATGTAAGATGTAGATGGATGGGTTTTGTTTTATCTTCTTTTACACCACCCCTTTGTGACACTGCCTCTTTGAAAAGTTCACATTTAGATGTAGTAAATCTTTCACCTAGAATGAGTATCCTCGTCCATATATTAAAAAATGACTTAAATCTCTCTCTCTCTCTCTCTCTCTCTATATATATATATATATGTATATATGTATATATACATATATATATGCATACATTGTAGCAGATGTATTTTGTTAGAGGAGAAAACTAAGGAATGTGGCTGTTTTTATATTCCAGATATCTTATTTGTTGTGTGCCCTGGGAGATGGACATCTTTTGAATTTTGTGTTGAATACAAGTACTGGTGAGCTGACAGACAGGAAAAAGGTTTCTTTGGGGACACAACCCATTGCACTCCGCACTTTCTCATCAAAGAATGCAAGCCATGTCTTTGCTGCTTCTGATAGACCAACTGTCATTTATAGCAGTAACAAGAAATTGCTGTACAGCAATGTAAATCTAAAAGAAGTCAGTTACATGTGTCCCTTCAACTCTGCAGCTTTCCCTGACAGGTAAGATCCCACCATTCTTTTCTATGTAATTGGTTAGGTTGCAATTTTGCATATGCAAAAGTTAATATTTTTAAATTATTTGGCTAGCTGCATGAGCTGTATTTGGATTTACATGTTTTTGTGTAAGTTTCATTGGGTTAGAATTATATGAAATAATGATCTTGTAGGCCATCAATCGTACACCACCTTAATTTGTCTTTGCACTAGTAGTTGATGGCCCTTTTCAATAAGAATAGAAGGGGCTATGGTGGTTGAATCCGCTCTGAACTTTTGATTTCTGATTATGAACAGTCTTGCAATTGCTAAAGAGGGTGAATTGACAATTGGGACTATTGATGACATTCAAAAGCTTCATATACGCTCTATCCCACTTGGAGAGCATGCACGGCGTATATGTCATCAGGAACAGACTCGAACCTTTGCCATAAGTAGCTTAAAATATAACCAGTCAAGTGCCGAAGACTCAGAAATGCATTTCATCCGCTTGCTGGATGACCAAACTTTTGAGGTTTTATCAACTTATCCGCTGGACCAGTTCGAGTGTGGTTGCTCCATTCTTAGCTGCTCATTTTCTGATGACAGTAATGTGTACTACTGCGTTGGGACTGCATATGTGATGCCAGAAGAAAATGAGCCTTCCAAGGTAGCAACAGATTCTTGCTGTGCGTGCATGCACAATGCATTTCAACTTGTGTTTATGATGCATGTGCTGTGGGTGATTTGTTTTTATCAAACTTCTTCATCTTTCCTTTTCCAAATCCTTTGCTCCTTGGAAATCAACTTCATTACATTACAATTGTACTACCTAAGCAATTTACAATTTATTTTCTTCTGGGCCCCAATATTGGCTGCATAATGCTTTTACCATTGCTTATGTTTCCATTTTATTTTTCCAACTTAATTTCAGGGTCGAATATTAGTTTTTGCTGTAGAAGATGGCAAACTTCAACTAATTGCTGAGAAGGAAACCAAAGGGGCTGTATACTCCCTTAACTCTTTCAATGGGAAACTTCTTGCTGCAATTAATCAGAAGATTCAGTTATACAAGTGGATGCTCCGGGAGGACAGTTCCCATGAGTTGCAATCTGAATGTGGACATCATGGGCACATACTTGCCCTCTATGTACAAACTAGAGGAGATTTCATTGTTGTGGGAGACCTAATGAAATCAATCTCTCTCCTGATTTACAAGGTACACATATCCAAATGTGTTAATCAACCAATCAAGTTTCTAAAAAATGTTTCAATCTTCTATGAATTCTATTTCATTGTTTGATCTGTGGAACTTTCTAATTTCTCGACATCTTTGTGCAAGCATGTTTAGATCACTCCGTATTTTGTCACCAATTTAGTCCAACTTCATACTTCTCTTGCAGCACGAGGAGGGTGCAATTGAGGAGCGAGCACGTGATTACAATGCAAATTGGATGTCAGCAGTTGAGATTCTTGATGATGACATATACCTTGGTGCCGAGAATAATTTTAACCTTTTCACTGTCCGTAAGAACAGTGAAGGGGCCACAGATGAGGAGCGTGGGCGCCTTGAGGTGGTTGGTGAATACCACCTCGGTGAATTTGTAAACCGGTTTCGTCATGGGTCTCTAGTCATGCGATTGCCAGATTCTGATATTGGGCAGATCCCCACTGTGATTTTCGGCAACGGTCAATGGAGTAATCGGGGTGATCGCCTCTCTCCCGCAGGAACAGTACTTGTTCTTGGAGAAACTGCAAATGAATCTGCGAAAAGTGATCAAGGGTGTGGGCGGACTGAGTCACGAGCAATGGAGATCATTCTACAATGAGAAGAAAACAGTCGACGCTAAAAACTTCTTGGATGGAGACCTAATCGAATCTTTCCTGGACCTGGGACGTAGCCGAATGGAAGAGATTTCCAAGGCAATGAATGTTCCTGTGGATGAACTGATGAAGAGAGTGGAAGAACTAACTAGGCTCCATTAGTTTAGCTGTGTTGCTGCTGCTAGTGTCTCCTGCCGACAAATCTTTTGGCTAAATTTCTGTTGCATAATAGATGATGGATGGATGTTTTCCGGACATATTATGGTGGGGGTATCTGTGTGTTTGTGTTTCTTCTGAATGCACTGTGGCTCTTATTTGAATTATTTTCCTTGTATGAGTAATAGTAGTATGTAATATAAAAGTGGAACGCGTGCTGGTGCTTGCTGGGAAATGGAAATGGTTCAAGTGCGTTTGGACTTTATTGTCATTTCATTCCAAAAAATTGATCTCTATTATAAATTTTTCAATTAAAATTTTCTATATTACTATTATGTTTCTAAAAAATAAAAATGGACACTTTCTTTACATACGCATGTTGTTTCTTAAGCAGTGGTTACAGTAAGGTCGCCCTATAATATTTTTGTGTTATTAATCTCAAAATTAAAAAGAAATAGCAGCCAAATAGCTCATACCCAGGCCAAGCAAGGGGGAAATTTTAATTGGAACTACTTCCCATACATAAGTCATACGCATACATTTCTTCCTTTCGTTTATCCTTGAAAGTTCAGAGCAGAAACCTCCTTTGCACAAATATAAAGAAACCAATTCAATCCAAGATTCAGATTCAGTTCCAGCTTTAGCTTCCTTTTCAATTCTTCTTCTTCCTGTTTTAATTGAATTATCTGTCTGTCAGTAGAGATCTTTCTGTCTTCCGTTTCCATTGTTTTGGATCTGAATCCCAATCCCCAACCTCTCCCATTTCTTCCTTTTCATTTTGCCTCACAACTTCTTCCAAGAAACCCAGACATCGGCATCTTTCTGCAACGGAACTAGATCCACCCTAGCGAATCAATTCAATTAATGCAATGGCAGCTGACCGCGATGGAGGTGAAATAGAAGCGCTCGACGCCGACGATGACTTCTCTTCAGGGAGCGGTTTGGGCGACCGCAAATACAGGCCTGTATTTGCCCATGATAGCGATCGAGCTGTTATTGAGATGTCCTCTATTGAACCTGGCCGTCAGGCTTCTTCATCCGCTTCCTACACCACTCCAAATGATCTCAAGTAACTTCTAATTTTTAATTCTCTTCTTTATTCACGTAAACATGCCTCATTCCCACCTTGGGTTTTTCCTTCGAACAAGCGTGCTATGGTTTTGGCCAGAGCTAATGCGGCAAAGTACAATGCTTTCGGTTTTGCTTTGTGCTGGAGTAACATATACTTTGACTGCGCTTGTGTATCTTGTCTTGATATATTTTAAGTAACTGCGATGTAAAGAAAGAGAATGAAAGGAAAGAGCCAAGGTAGTAGCTTAACTCCATATATTAGTTAACCTAGTAATGTTATTCCTTAGTTTTGTTTTTTGTTTTTTGTTTTGTTTTTCTTTCTTTTATTTTTTGGTTTTTTTCTTCTTATTTTTGTTATTTCAATCTGGTGATAAACTCAATTGGGTTGGAAAATTGCTGAAGCACTGGCTTTTAAATGAAAAATGAGGAAATGCTGCCAAAACTGAGATTCGTGATCTAATAATTTACCAATGTAGAATGTCATCCATATATAGGGACTACAACACCAAGTGGCATTCGCAGCAAATGGATGTAGAATCCTCTAAATAGCCCCCACCATGAAAATGAGTAAACCAACATACTATGATACTGGTATGCCAGATACATCAAGCAAAATACCGGGTATCTACTTTGTTAAGTTTCCCCTGCTGCAGTTGGTTGGGCACAAGTCTGCACGATATAAGATAATTTTATTGCTGCTTTCTTTGTTTGATTCCCGTATCTCATGAAGTGATTGATCTCCCACTTGAAAGTGTAATATAATTTTGATGCATGATACATCACTCAAATGCTAATGTAAGGCTAAAACTCATTATTTTTTAATTAAGGCTAAAACTTTTTATTTTTTATTTCATGTTATTTGTTGTAGTGCATGATTATCCCCCAGGCATACATATATGAGACAGATCCTTTGTGGACGGTAATGAGGTCCACTCAACAATTGAAAGTTCACATGCTTCGTGCCTGCAATCAATAATGACATCCATATCTGGGAGATATACATATATATATATATATCTATATATATATATCTTCATGTTATTGCTTTATCATCTTGCCATACAATTCGCGAGTGTTATGTGGTGGCTTTTGTTTCTTTCGTTTTTATTTTCATCTTATATAATGCTGTTATGTACTGGCTTTATGGTATCATTTACTGTCACAGTTTACCCATGATTTTTTTGTCATGTTCTAATTCAATCTCTCTGGTAGTTTGTGCAATTCACCAGTGCATTGTATGTTTGTAGTTTGTACTGATCTCTGTGCATTTTTAGAAAAGTTAAAGTGGGCACACCACCAGATGAGGTTTCTGATGGAGGAGATGCTCATCATGGAGGCGTCAATGGGTCTCATGCTGATTCAAAGTTGGAATTATTTGGTTTTGACTCACTTGTTAATATTTTGGGACTTAAAAGGTATGGTACTGATAATTAGTAGTTTGCTTCACTTAATACAACAGGGGCAGCACTTTATCGAACTGTTTCTTCTTTGCTGATGGTTTTGGATATTATTATTATTATTATTATTATTATTATTATTATTATTATTATTATGGTATAATAATTTTATGGTATAATAATTGTATTGATGAGTGTTTATGCCCCAGTATGGCAGGTGATCAGATTCAAGCACCATCCAGCCCTAGAGATGGAGACGATGTATCCCTTGAGCGGGCAAGGGTATCAACAGCAATTTTGTATTTATTGACTCCAATATTTTTGTCAGAGATGCACACAGACAAAAATAAATGATTGTAATAAAATGGAAGAGGTATTTCTGTTTTCAGAGTCTTTCATCATTGTTAGCTGAAACTATTTACTTAATGTGCAGGTAAACAGTTTGAAACTGGGAACAATGATGGGGGTTTTTATTCCTTGTTTGCAAAATATCTTGGGTATTATTTACTACATCAGGTTTCCTGGTTAGTTTATTGTTGCTGAATCTTTGTTCTAATACTTTTTGGAATCCTTGCCTTGATGCTTACAATCCTGGTTGTGCACAAACAAATTAATTTTTGCTTGCATTTTTGGAAATGTTACTGTGCTCTATGTAACCATAACTTAATATTTTACATCCCCTCTCCCTGATACACGATATACTGCTTAGAATATTCTAACAATTGTATGCCTGTACATCCCTATGTTCGTTTCCCTCCAAAATTCTTTGAATAGGACATTTTCTCTTAATTTACTTTCCAACCATATGTCACTGGTAATCTCAGCTTGCTTACATTGTTTTGCAGCTTTTAAACTCCTTTCATACCATAGCTTAGTTTGCCTTGTACCAGTCTTGTGAACTCATGAACTTGAACCCTTGATTCATGCACTACTTAGGTTACCTGACTACATTGTAAAATACAATGTACGAGGATTGTGTTATCTTCTTCAACAGAGACCATCATCTAGAGTTCAACCAAATTAAACTCATTTCCACAGAATTTGAAGATTGAAGTTTCTGCTGTAAATGTTGTTTTTGAATGCTTAAGTTCCACTGTATACTTATAGCCATGTAAGATATGTCATTCTATATGTGTTTCTCTCCATCTGGCACATATGATAGAAGTTTTGTCCATCGGTTGAGAAAATTGAGCTGAAATTTGTTATGTTGCCTAATTTCCAAAGAAATAGGTGTAAAACAGTACGTCAGTGTTTAGCTTATACTTTATCTCTAGTTACTATTATAATGATTTTGATCAATTGTGTATATTGAGCTGCATTCTGATCTACTCTGCATAACCTTAGATTGTTGGTATGGCTGGGATTGGTCAATCATTGATGCTGGTTGCCTTCTGTGGTGCATGCACTTTGCTTACAACTATATCCTTGAGTGCAATTGCCACTAATGGTGCAATGAAGGTATGCTTGGATATCTTTCCTTTGTAATAGTGTGTGCTTGACTGCTTGTTTCCATAAAATGTGTTTAGGGATTGCTGGATATGTAAAATTTGACACAAATTTTTAGTTTGGAAATCATGTGATTCGCATAAAAATTTCTGAACTATGCATTCCAGGGAGGGGGACCGTATTATCTCATTGGCCGCTCATTAGGCCCCGAGGTTGGAGTGAGCATTGGTTTATGCTTTTTCCTTGGAAATGCTGTTGCTGGTGCCCTGTGAGTATACAGTGGGCTGTGTCCTCTTGTTGTCTCTAGCTATTAAAAATTTTACTTTGATGCTGATTTGCTATGTTTTCATATTTTTTTATGTTTTCATATGTTTCATTTGATACAGTTATGTTTTAGGAGCTGTAGAGACCTTCCTTAATGCTATTCCGCAGGCTGGGATTTTCAGAGGTAAGTATGTTCTTATCAGCGTGAGCAAGTTTTTATTGGTTTTGATTTTGATTAGCTCTTTGCTAACAGCTAAAAAATGTTTGTTGATGCTCTTGTAATGTGTTAGGTGATCTGAGTATGATAAGCATGGCACTTATATTTGCAATACATTTACTTCAAGTATGAAGACTATTGCACAAGCTGTATAAATATCCTATAATCTTCTAGTCCAAAATGTGAGGCATGAATGATGGTTGTTGAATAGATTTCTAGAAGTCATGCTTGTTAGTTATAAATCAAATGAATGGTGAATTTTTCTTTAAGAGAATCCATGATGGTTTTCTGTGGGTTTTGTCACTAATATCATCAATTGTCATTTGTGTGTGTGTGTGTGTGTGTATCTGAGCATGCTCCTTGAATATGTTTTAAGCTCACAATGAGCTTATTTTGTAGCTAGAGACTTTTGTGATGGTTGATCTTATTTTTGTAGATACACAGACTTTTGTGGTCGTTAATGGCACCACTGTTGCTCAACCTATTACCAGCCCAAGTTTGCATGACTTACAAATTTATGGGATCATTGTGACAATCATTCTATGTTTCATAGTATTCGGTGGAGTAAAAATGATCAACGAGTTGCACCAGCGTTTCTTATCCCTGTTATATTCTCGTTGTTCTGCATATTTGTTGGTATATTTTTGGCAAGGAAGAACTATCCAGAAGGTTAGCTGCTTTGCCTTTGCTATGTTTACTTTCTCATTCTCATACATGGTATGAGGTGTCAATTGCCAATGGCATATTTTGAAGTTGTTTTCATTCCATAAATGATTGCTTACTAAATAGGGCATATGTGATAATGCGTTGTCAAATGGCCACATTCATTGAGAGTGCTATTTTTTTTCCTAGGCTGATGAACAATATATTTGATTATAGTTGATATTGAGTATGCATCCATCTATTTATTGGAGTTTTGTGTTTGTGGTTCACTGAATGGATATGAAGTGGAGGACCTGATTTGATTTGATTCTTTTTACTTTTCCACCTGAATTATCAGAGTGACCATGTATCAGGTTAGATTGATTGCTAGATCACTTCCGCAGCTTGAAATATTTCGATAGATCTCATCTGGATTTTTATGCAATGATGAATTAAGTATTGCACATTCCATGTCATGGGTTTACAAGTTTATTCATTTTTTATATTCTCACTTCTCACTTTAGAAAAAGGTCTGGGTGGACATCCTTCCCAGCTTGGCTGATTGTGATGACATATTCAATAAAGAAAAAATATGTATTTCCAATAGCAATTTTATATTAGCATTCATGTAAAAAAGAAAGGGTGGTTGTCTCCTTTTGAACAATATATTTTTGAATTTCCTCAAGATTTAAATATTTAATTTTCTGAAACAGGCTTTAGGTTTAGTTTTTCTTGTTCAAAACTTTGGTCTCAGTAACAAACAAAACACTGACAAAAATCCTAAACTCAAGCTTATACCACAAGTCATTGACTCATTTCATAATCTTGCAAATTTGTTTTGTTAAAGGTTATTTAATTTACTTTCTGCTTTTGTGCCTTTTAACCTAATGGAAAAATTGGCCCTCCATCTAATCACTGAAATCCATGCTTGGCTTTTGGTTTGGTGGCTCTCAGAAGTAAACTGAGTATTTTATGTTTTATGATTTTAATTCCAAGTTTTAGGACTTGTCTTTAAGGTTTTTGACTACTTAGAATTGGCATTTCTACGCATGGTACACAGATGGGATTACGGGATTAAGTTTGGAATCTTTCAGAAACAATTGGGATCCAGCTTACCAAACAACTAACAATGCTGGAATTCCAGATCCTAATGGGAAAATACAATGGAGTTTCAAGTAAGTCACCCTCGTACACCTTATATTGTTTTAATTTATCTTTTTATCTAGTAGCTCTATCCTTTTGTGGATCATTGTGTTGTCAGGCCTCATCAGATTAATTTATTTATTATTTTATGACTGGACATGTCTACAATATAAAATACCTTTCCTCTGGATATTTAATCTATTCGGTTTTAAAAAAAATAAATTGAAACAATTTGGCTGCAGTTGGTTTTCTTGTTCGAGAAAAATGCGCTCTGTAGAAACTTTTTAGTGTTTCCTTGTGTGTGAGTGTAGAACTTATGTTTACTGGCATATCCAGGAAACTTTTCTGTAATTGGTTGTTTATAATTTATATCTGCAGTAAAAGTTAAACATTATTGACTTTTCGTGAATAAGGGTAGAAATTTATAAAATTGATTTAAATAAATCATCTACATCGAGTATAGTATTAATATATGTTATTGTTGCTGTTTATGCTATATGTGTGATTATTAAGGGGCAAACTTTGTTCACACTGTAATTGTTAAAATGCTTATATTAGAAATTTTATGCTTCCCCTTTTTCTTTACAATATCTGCATATAGTTAAAATCTTTTCATCCACACATTTTTATTCTTAATACACCTTTCATCACAAATACGTCATATGAAGAACTATTGTAAAAGTATTGAAATATTCTTTTTATGTGCATTTTATTTTTAACTTTATACGGTGTCTTCAAATTTTGTGTTGGGCAAAACTGTGAAAGCATAATTATACCTTTGCAAATGACTTCTATTCATGAACAAGCTCTTTCCCTGGCGAAAAGCATGCATTTAAGAATGAAGGGAGTACAATTTTAGTTAATTATCACCTATATAATAATATGTTTCGTTAATTAATTTAAATTTCACTATTTATGATGTGTTTCGTTGTCCGTATTATATTACTATTATTTTAAGGAACTACTAGTAGTATTATAATTAGTCTAATTATTGCATTGTTAAATATGTTTAATGTAGAATGAATATAAATTAGAATATAACTGGATATGGCCAAGATGCAAGAATAAACATGGCTTGACCAGTTCAGAACCACTCTCAAAACTTACTGAATATAATTTTGGATCTTAAAATAAAGTCAATATTCGGAACATAATTTCACTGAACCCACTCATATAAAATTTAGAAATGTGCCAACACTATGAGGAGAGTAGGAAAAACTTTAGAGGAGATGGAATGTAATAACTTGGAACACGAAAAAAGTCAGTTCAAGTAATCACAACCACAAAGGCCCAGGGAATTAATAAATGTAACTGTTGTTAGACTATACCATATATATTCTGACAAGTTTACCTTTCTTTAACTATTATTGTCAGTGCATTGGTAGGTCTCTTTTTCCCTGCTGTGACAGGGATTATGGCAGGTTCAAATCGGTCTGCTTCATTGAAGGACACTCAGCGATCCATTCCTATTGGAACTTTAGGTGCAACTTTGGCAACCTCAGGCCTGTATCTGGTTACTGTGCTCTTCTTTGGAGCTCTTGCAACCCGGGATAAACTTTTGACCGACAGGTTATTTCTATTTAGGGATTAACCATTTGTGGTTTCTTTGTTAAGTGTAAATGCTGTTCTTCTCTACATCAATTGCTGCATAGAACTTTCTTGCTGTCTTGCAGTTGTGTTCCACAGCTGTTGCCAGCTTTGTTTACATAGCCCCTTCCATTTTGAATGGTGGTGAACAACTGATTATTAGTCTCATAATGTGAAGCTCTTTACTGCTCGAAGTGTTTTAAATAATTCATAAAAGTATTCATTATGATGACAGAAATTTATTTTTATTTTTTATTTTTTCCTGTCTCTGTTGCAATTTCCGAACTGTAATTTAGGATGAACTGGTCAGAAAAATCTTACTTATCAGTTATACAGGCTCCGTGTATGGGTTGTTGCAGCATTGTATGATTCTACATAAATTACTTCATGTGTAATTAATAAATGTCAAAGAAAAAAAGAAAATAAAACTGTGGCCATTTTACTTATGCTAGGCATGTGGCATTATTTTGCGAATGCAGTAGCATACTCCCTCCGTAATCTAAAAATAGTAAATTCCTTGTTTTCACGCAATCCAATGCAAAGTTTTAGCAATTAATATCTCAAATTGTATAAAAGTAAAAATTATAAAAAATTAATATTCTAAAAAAACTATGTGATTAGATGAATTTAACAATATCTCATTTGACTGTGTTTTATCTTATGTAACTGTGTTAAAAAGTCCAATCAAAGTTACTCAATGAATAGTGTTTACTATGCCAACATTAATATTATTAGATGACGGAGGAAGTAGTTAGCAATTAATTTTCAAAGAATCTGTGGAGCACGTCCATTTCTACTATCCAATGGAACTGTTCTACTAACAGAACAAAAGTTTAATAGAGTTCTGACTTCTGATATTCAAAGTGGATGAAAATAAAAAGTGGCTGTGATCATATGAAAATTCATTTGTGTGCATAAATGGGGATGCTATATGGGACTTAAAATATTATTATAGCTGCTTCCTTATAGACCCAGGAAATGGTGACTTACTTTTTAATTTAATTCTTTGAAATCTATTTGAATTAACTATGCAGCTGCTTTCCAGGTTACTCACAGCTACTGTTGCTTGGCCTGTCCCTGCAATCACTTATATTGGTATCATTCTCTCAACCTTAGTGCAGCTTTACAGAGCTTGACAGGTGCCCCCCGCCTTCTCGCAGCAATAGCCAACGATGATATTCTACCTGTTCTTAATTACTTTAAAGTGGCAGATGGGGGTGAACCTCATGTGGCCACTTTATTCACAGCCTTCCTCTGTATTGCATGTGTTATTATTGGCAATCTCGACCTTATTTCACCAACTATAACAATGTTCTACCTCTTTGTTATGGGGGAGTCAACTTATCCTGCTTTCTTTTGGATCTGTTGGATGCTCCCAGCTGGCGTCCTCGGTGGAAATTCCCACCATTGGAGTTTATCCCTCTTTGGAGCTGTGATGTGTATAGGTTAGTTCATGCCATGCACAATATCCTTTAGTCATTATTTTGTACTAATATAATCAATCATTATTTGAGTTATCCTGTTTTTCCATAACCATATTACTGGGAATTGTTCATTTATTATACATAATATATCAGCCTTCATTACATATCATGGGGCCCAATAGTAGCCTCTCTGTATTTGATTTGTTCTATTTTTGCAGCGTTAGCTCATATCTTAAAATTTATGAGTTCATCTAAGCTTTGATATAAATGCACGTTGGTTGGAATACATTTTTGTT